>PVIH01009311.1:0-83441 GCA_004025045.1 Sigmodon hispidus | reverse complement strand
GATCCTATATTAAATAATTTAATAGGAACATACTGAATATTGGTAATTTCAAAATATAAATGATTCTCAATAGATAGTTTTCAAAATAATATAATACTTTATTAGCAAATATATCTTATTGTTTATGCAATCAACAATTTTACACTGCTAAATATATATATTAAAATAAATTAAAATAATATAGCATATATTTATAGTAAAATGTGTAATTTCATATACATGTTAATATCTATTTCTACACAGTGTAAGATACAGCAAAACTTGTGGAAGCTTATAAGATATACCAAACCTTGTGGAAGTTGATCAAAAAGTTAAAAATAATTTTTAAAAGGAACATAGTAAAGATGTGTGTGCATAGATGTGTTTAAAGGTTAATGTATATTTTCAGGACATTCACAGGTAGAAGGGAAGAGACATTGTCCCATAGTCTCGCACATCATACTCATAACATCTATTTGCTTTGCTTTGTCAAAACATATGAAAAATCATTAAAGTGTTTTAATAAATGTCTGGTTTTCCTCCTCATTCATCTTATAAATATTAATTAGCCATGGATCAGGCAATTAAAGTTTAATCAATTTGCACTAATTAGCACCGCATACTTGCATAAAAAGATAAAACCAACTCCTGCATCTGGCTGTTATTTGCAGTTTTTGTCAAGTGCTGATGAGTTTAATCTTGAAGGGAAGATTAAGAAGAAAAGAAAAAAAGTAAATCAAGAAAGTAGTGTTAATTTTATTAAATTTTCACTCAAAGCCCTGGTCTCGGTGTCACAGAGCTAATCCCAACAACATGACACTTTTTTTTCTTCGACATGATTCTTTGAATTTTTCTTTATTGCCCCAGTGGATAGAGAGGGATTCCATATCATGTTCTCATGGCTTTACTGTGTCCAAGTTTTCCCTCATGAGCCCAAATATGGCCTGTTTAGTTGGCTTGTGATTTGGAAAAAATAAAGGTGGTAACTATAAAGTTTAAACATCAATGTCTTCCCTTCCCAGTGAAAGTAAATGCTTTATGTTGAAGGTAACATTATAAGGTAGTAGCTCTCCAGGTAAAGCTATACTTTTCTTCACAAAACTTTTGTGTAACTGTGACAATGAGAGGAGTCTCGGAGAGACAAGAGTGTATGGTTTGATATACTTTAGCATAATGTATCCCAACTTGTTTTTGTTCCACATAGACAGTGAGAGACTCCTTCTTGCTTCTCTGTTTCTGACTTGTGAATTTGATTAAATAAATTACACTGCCAATCTAGCGGGAGATGCTGTACAGTGCATTTGCATTACTATTTTCTGTTTTAATAACTAGAGAAAATAAAGTGTTCCATTACTGCCTATTCATATAATTGACAAGGATTATAGAGAATGGATCTAGTATTTAATCACTGATGGAAATTTATCTTAGGCTTGGCAGGCAAAACTACATGTTTTAGGATGATTTAGCATTGTACTAAAAAATAGAGTATGATTCATAAAAAAGTTATGCTCCATTTACATAGGAATTTTTATTCAGTTTATGCAAGAATAGACCAGTGAATGGTTATTGATATTTCCAAGTAAAGTGTGTATGATTCATTAAACTCCCTATTCCTTGGTGAACAAGTCCCTGCTCTGTTATACACTCTTTGAGTACATATCACATAAAGAAATAGGAAGTAGAAAAAGGGATTGCCATGCATCAATAATTTCTCTTTTTAAAAAATCCCTAAAAAGAAGATTGCATTTAGTAACAGATAACTAAACTACCATCTGGATTTCAATACACACAATTTTAATTCAGTTAGTGAAAAATATGAAAATGTTCCTTATTTATATGTTACATGCAAGCTAACATAGAAATAAGTACCTGAATATGCTTTAAAAATCAAGACTATGAATCAAATTCCAATGCTATCTACAGTTGTTACAATGAATGAAATAGTCTATAAAATCCTTTATGAAATCTAAACTACTATGAAAATTACAGCTTCATGAGGCAAAAAGAAAAGATATTGCTGGTATGTTTCTGAATATGCTATACAGTGCCTAGACTTGTATTCACAGATAAAGGGAAGCTAGGAGATTTGGGGCAAGTCTTGATTATCTTTAAATGCTCTGCCACTTTCAAACATAAAGGATTCAGGCAAATTTTTAAATCATTCAAACTATAGCTTTAAAAAAAATTGCAAAAAATGAAATCTGAATTGCTCTAGTATACCTCAGCTTCAGTTGCTTCTAGCCTTCACTGTGGTTTCCCATAATTAATATATTAAAATCAACCAGCCCCACCCTCCTGTCATCAACGTTTGTCATCATTATACATTGCTAATACTTTCTGTTCAAGGCCATTTTCTTCTTTTTGTTTTTAGGCTCTTACTTTATTTAGTCATTGTGCTTTTTACATCATACATCTTGATCCATCGGATTCATTTTCCCGGCCCTTGCATCTAACCCCTGCTCTTGAAAAACCTCCCAAATTAAAAAATAATAGAATTTAAGAGAAAAAATGGACAAAAATCAAAAGCAAATCTCATCAGGGAAGCTGCAGTGGTAGTGACACACAGTAATCATGCAGTAAAACTATTTGTTTCACTGTTTTTTGAAAATTAATATCAAATTTTATATAAAAAACCAAAACATTCAGGATAGGTAACAAAAAACCCATACAGTAATAAAACTTCTCTTTTCTCTAAAATACATGAAACATAAAAGTTAAAATCTAAAGCTCCTCAAGCCAGATTAGACTCAGCTACAGATGAAGAAAGCACAGTAGGTCACAACTAATGCCCAGAAATACATCATGGCCACCAGAAATTTGTGCTAAGCAATCTTTCTACAGACAAATCAGATTTGTGTGTGTGTGTGTGTGTGTGTGTGTGTGTGTGTGTGTGTGTGTGTGTGTGTGTATCTGTGTGTGATAAATCACTTTACTCACCTATCACTTTTCAGTGAAATCAGAATACTTTTGCTTAAAGTTCACAAATGAGTGAGTACAACCCCTGTTTACTCTTCTGGTTTTCTGGGACCTTGCTCAGGAGGATACCACCCAAATCCATCCATTTTACTGTGAATTTTAGGATATCATTTTTTCTTACTGCAAAGTAGGAATCCATTGTGAAGATGTACAACAGTTTGTTAATTCATTCTTCAGTTGAGGGCCATCTAGGTTGTTTGCAGGTTCTTGTTATTATGAATAATGCTGCTATGAACATAGCAGAGCTAATGCTTTTGGGGTGTGAATGTGCATCTTTAGAGTATATGCCCAATAGTGATATTGCTGGAGTCTTGGAGAGATTAATTTGCAACTTTCTGAGAAACCTTCATACTGCATTCCAGAGTGGCTGAACAAGCTGACACTCCCACCAACAATGGAGGAGTGTTCTCCTTGCTCTGCAACCTCTCCAGCATAGGCTGTCATCTGTGTCTTTAATCTTAGACATTCTGACAGGTGTAAGGTCATATCTTAAAGTTGTTATGATTTGCTTTTCTCTGATGGCTAAAGATAGTGAGCATTTATTCAAGTGCCTATCAGCCATTTGTAATTCTTCTACTGAAAATTCCCTTCTTAGTTCTGAACCTTATTTTTTGATTGGGTTATTCAGGGTTTTGGACTCTAGTTTCTTGAGTTCTCTATACATTTTAGAGATCAGTATTCTCTCACTTGTAGGGTTGGTGAAAATCTTTTCCCATTCTGTGGGCTGTCATTTTGTCCTATTGACAGTGTCCTTGGCTTTACAGAAGCTTCTCAGTTTCAGGAGGTCCCACTTGATTGTTGTTCTTAGTGTCTGTGTTACTGGTGTTATATTTAGGAAGTGATCACCTGTGTCAATGCGTTAAAGGATATTTTGACTTTTTTTTCTATCAGGTTCAGTGTAGCTGGGTTTATGTTGAGGTCTTTGGTCCACTTGGATTTCAGTTTTAAGCAGGGTGATACTCTTGGTTCTATTTGCTTTTTTCTACATAATGCCATCTAGTTATGCTAATTGAATATCTTTGATAAAAATCAAGTGTTCATAAATGTATCGGTTAATTATTGATTTCCATTGATCCACAAGTCTGTTTTTATGCCAGTATCAGGCTGTTTTTATTACTGTAGCTCTATAGAATAATTTGAAGTCAGGGATGATGATGCCTCCTGAGGTTCTTTTGATGAGCAAAATTGTTTTGGCAATCCTAGCTTTCGTGCTATTGCAAATGAAATTGAGAATTGTTCTTTCCAGTTCTGTAAAAAATTTTGTTGGGATTTTGATGGAAATTGCATTGAATCTGTAGATTGTGTTTGTTAAGATTGCCATTTTCACTATGTTGATCCTACCTCTCCAGGAACATGGGAGATCTTTCCAATTTCTAATATCTTCTTCAATTTCTTTCTTCAGTGATTTAAAGTTTTTCACAAACAGATCTGTTACTTCATTGGTTAGAGTTACACCGAGGTATTTAATGCTATTTGCAGCTATTTTAAATGGTGATGTTTACCTAATTTCTTTTTCAGCTCATTTGTCTTTAGTGTATAGGAAGGCTACTGATTTCTGTGAGTTAATCCTGTATCCTACTACATTGCCGATGGAGGTCATCAGCTATAGAAGTTCCCTGGTAGAATTTTGTGGGTCACTTATGTATACAATCATATCATCTGCAAATAGAGATAGTTTTGCTTCTTTTCCAATTTGTATCACGTTAATCTCCTTTTTTCTGTTATTGCTTTGGCTAAAACTTCAAGTACTATATTGAATAGATAAGGGAAGAGTGGACAGCCTTTTCTAGTTCCTGATTTTAGTGAGATTGCTTTGAGTTTCTCTCCATTTAGTTTGATGTTGGCTGTTCTTTTAAATTGCGTTTATTATACTTGGGAATTTTCCCTGTATTCCTGATCTCTCCAGGACTTTGATCATAAAGGAGTGTTGAACTTTGTCAAAGACTTTTTCAGCATCTAAGGAGAGGATCATGTAAAACTTTTCTCCATATATCTTTATTTATAAGTGTTCATTGCAAGTCTGGTTCCAGGCCTCTGGTTTCTTCAACCATATTTATGCTAGGCCTTCAATGGGACTCCTCTTTGATATCTTGTTAGTGTTCTGTGTTGAGAAGATCCTGCAGCATTGGATCTTCTGTAGTATCCCCTTTACATGCTACACAAGATCATGGATGGTATAGATGTTGGAGTGGGCCAAGTCATAACCCTCATTTTTGTGTGAATAGTTGCACTGTTGGTCAGCTTGCCCGCTAGTTCTCCCTTGCCATCTACCAAGGTGAGCTCTCCAGCATTTCGCTGGCTATTTCACCCTTTTCAGCTATGAATGAGGGATGGGGCCAATTCTGCTTTTCAGCCTTAAGGGTAGGCTCACCCACATCTACACCATTATGGCCATCTCTACAGTGTTGCCTAGGCAATGCTCTCCTTAGTTTTGAAGCTAGTGCGGGCAAGGACAATTCTCCCATTCTTAGGGTCTCAGGATCAGCTCTCCCTCTTGCAACAGGCTTCAAGGGGAGTAAGATATGAAAGATCAGCCTTTCCCTGTCCACACTACCATAGGGCATAGGAGGGGTGGGATTAGATCTCTTATGCTTTTGTTCTTAGGGCCAGTTCACCTGCTCCCTGTCTATAGTATCAACTCTACTGTGTTGCAGGCAAGATGCAGAGCCCACTTTCCAGAATGTTACAGGTAGCAAGAGAGAGGATCAGCTCTCTCGCCCACCACAGATGATAGTGGCAAGTTGGGAAGAGAGTCTTCCCTCATTTTCACCACTACATGGCAGAGAAGAGGTATGTGGCTACTCTTAGCCCCTCGGGGTGAGCTCACTGGTGCCTGGGCCAGCAGGGTCAGTTCCGCTGTGCTTCCCAGGTGAGGTGTAAGATCTGATCTCCCGAGTGCTACATCTAGTGAGAGGCACTGGCAGCGCTCCTGTTATTATGATTCCAGGGCCAGCTCCCACCCACACCTCAGGTATAGAGTGGTCAGGAGGGGGGCATTTTCTTTTAAGTGAGAATGATAATTTTCTTTTTAATTATGTGTTCATTTGTATTTGTGCACATAAATGCAGTGAGTGCTAAGGACTGAAAAAGACCTTAAATCCTCTGGAATTGGAGCTAGAGGTAGTTGTGATCCACCTAATATCAACATGGGGAATTATTTACAGTCCTCTGGACCAGAACTTTATGCTCTTAAACACTAAGCCATGACTCCAGCTTAACTGAACCTTTAGACATTTTCTTCACAGGTACATAATACATATTCTCTTTAAAACACTTTGGATACTCCCTCAGCATGCCATGGTACAAAGTCTTTACATACAAAATTGTATCTCTGTATAGCTTTCTCCTGGTGTACATTTAAAATATGTGGTGTGTCCTGTGTTGTAACCTTAAGAATATAAATGCTAAAACATACACTAAAACTGTATGTTGTATATACAAGACAGGTGCAGATGACTTTAACAGTGAGTAGGTCGTAAGAAAGGAGGTAAAAGAAATTATAACTGGGGGATATTCCAGTAACATCCACCTTTCACTCAGGAGTAAAATCTTATAATATGTCCAGTAAGCCTTTAAGACATCTTGGGATGGATTAGGTGCATTTTCAAGGCACAGAGAATACAAACTGAATACAAATTGTTGTTGGTCAGTGGTATTTTCAAAAGATTTTTGTTGCTCTTTGTTATTTTTTTATTCTTTTCTTTCAGTACAAGAATATAGGCTGGAGGTCTTTATGCTTAGTCAATGGAACATAATGAGAAAGATTGTGAATTCTTACTTGTCTTAAGTTTACAAGAATATAACCAACTTCTATGATTCCTCTTGTATGTCTACATACTATGGATCATCTTACTTAGTTAATCAGCTTAGCTCTATAGAAAGGAAAATGTTGTGATCCAGGAAACAACAAATCAGATAAACAATTTTTCCACTTTCCAGCTAGATCAGCTAAAATTGATGACATCTAAGCTCATGTGAATCATATACCATCTAGCTTACTTTCCAGGCTTCTGAAAACAGAGAATGTCCTCCTGTATTTTTAAACATAATTTAATGATTATTGAAGACAGAAAACTTAGCTCAAGAAACCCCATTTTGATTCTAGTCGCTATTTTTAAAAATGGTAAAATAAAGTTTAGTTTTGTATTTCTGACAGGTGTGGGAGGGTATGCCCAGTCCTGGGAGAAGTACATGTCCTAAAAGAATAGACCTATCAAGGGTCCACCCCAGTTCTGAGAGAGAATTAGCTTTCTATCTGCCCAGCTCTGGGAGATTAGTCAAGACATCTGCCCAGTTCTGGGAGAGGAATAGATTCTTGCTTGACCAGTTCTGGGGAAAAAAACAGCCATCACAGGTAGTGTCCAGGTTGGTCCAACAACATGGGGTTCAAAGATACTCTCTGGCAGAAGACCCTAAGCATGAGCCAATCAGTAGCACCTCAGCACCCTATCTTCAAGCAATTAAGTTCATTGTAAGTTTTGCCTATCAAAGATCTCTTGAAACCGAAGATAGCATTTACTCCTTGCTCTGTTATCACAGAAGTTTGAATTATGCTCCCTGCCTGGCTTATATTGTGCTGCCAATAAACCATGCTATTATATTCCTGGCATCTCTGGCTTTGATGGTCTTCCTGTGGATCGAGCTTTGGGCATAACAATTTTGTTTTCAGGTGTGTTGGAAATGTCTTCTTCCACTATTGTGGAGCACACATACACACACACACACACACACACACACACACACACACACACACACAAAACAAAAAAAACAACAACAACAACAAAAAAAAAACAAGATTCTACCCAAACCATCCAATCAAACTGCTGATAAATTTATTGCTGAGAAATGGAAAATAAACACATGTGGTAGAATGTTCTCTGTATGCTGTAAATAAAGGAGCTGTTTTGGCCTATGTAGAGCACCATAGAAGTGGGTGGAGAATCAGAGGACAGAGAGGCAGGAGGGTGGAGTTAGTCAGTCTCCATTTGACCCCCTGAAGAAGAGAGACATGTAAGGAATCCAGGTGAGCCCGGCCACGTAGCAGATAGATGAATAGAAATGGGTTGATTTAAGATGAAAGAGCTAGCTAGTAATGTGCTTAAGACATGGGCCAAACTGTAAGAAATTAATATAAGTGTCTGATTCATTTCTTTGGGGGGCAAAAGTTGCCGGGGGCCAGGTACAAACCTCCATCCCAAACGGGCCGGGAAACAAACAAACACATATATTAATGACACCATGTGTAAATTAAAATTTGAATGAAATTTTGTCTAAAATTATGTTCTAGTTCAGTGTGATCCCATGCACTTTTAATTTCAGCACACAGAAGTCAGAGGTAGTAAAGTCATTGGTCAACATGGAGTATTCCATGAAAGTTAGGGTTGGAGAGTATGATTCTATTTACAAAGCAAAAGCAAAATACAACAAAACAAAAACCATATCTTCCCAAAAAGCACCGGTTAAAAAAACTAAGTTCTGAGAAGGTTGTGTCAGGAAGTGATCTTGATTTTACAAAAGAAAGGCACAGCAGAGTTTGAAGGTGCAAGTAACTAACAGTCAACTGATATGCAAATAAGGAGAAATTTATCAAACATTAGAATTTATTTATAACTGTATCCTGTATTTTAATCGGAGACCTTTATTTTAAGGAAATAATTTATAAAAATTTTAGTTTAAAGATGACAACCAAAACACCTGAACTATTGTCCCAGGCTCATGAAGTAATTTAGAGTCAGAGTCCTATACAGCTATGTTTTATTCAATATTTTTAAGAATTTCCTTCATTGAAACAAATAGTATCGTTAAAACCTAATCAGATATTTTCTACATCAAAATCCCTCCTAAAAGGCTAATGTTTTCTCAAACAGTGGTGGGCAGAAAGCGTCATACTCATTCTTAGCAGGTTTCATGTTTCCTGAGTTTGCACAGAGTTCTTGGCACTGTACAAGTGTTTTAATTAGGCATGTTTTCTCATGGGAAGACATGATAAAGAAATGCAAAATACTTTTGGAGTACAAGAAGAGTAGGGTATTTAAATATGACAAAGGGTTACAGGGACCAATGGGAATTTTTAGTAATTGGTTTTCTATTAATAAGAAAGGGAATTCTAGAGAAAATTTTCTAAATTGTGTCATGAAGGAGTCGGTAGTCAGTCATGTTTTCCAGAGATAGGAAGCCATTAATCTCTGGAGAATAACCATGGCTATTCTGTAGCTATGTATTTCTCCTAGTGCATTTTTTTTTTTTGGTTATTGCTAATAAAACAATATCATACTCTGGGTAAGCCATAGAAAACTTTTTTTGGCTATTTATTATTTTATTCTAGCCAAAGTTCACAGGACTACATTTTTTTTGGGGGGGGCGTAGCGTCTCAAGACGACACATGACAAGAGAAGTAGTAAAACTGACTTTAATAGAAAGCATTCCTAAGATAACTTATTAATCCATTTAGCCATTAGTCCACCCATGAGAACAGCTCCAGTCATCTCAAAAATTTTACTTACTCTTACATCTACTACAATAACCTTTTTATTTGTTTTTGTTTCAAAGTATTTAAAAATTTTTAACTTTTCTGTCTTCATCTTATATTTTATTTATGATCATGTTTTAATTTTTAAGCTTTTATTATTTTCTCATATAGTATAACTCTTGTACAGTTTTCTTTTCCTTCACTCCTCCTATTTCCTCCTCCCAGCTCTCCTCTCCCCTAAACAAAGTCCTCCTCTGTTTCCTTTTAAAAAAGAAAAATAATTATAAGTAGTAACCCAGTGGGAATAAAAGGGCTCAAAGAACAGGAAAAAGAGTCATCAACACTTTTGCTATTATTACAGGGAGCCTCACAAGACATAAAGCTATGTAACCAAAGACCTAGCTCAGACCTATACATAAGCCCCTTCATCACATAAGTTTCTCTGAGCCCATACAAGGCCTGCTTAGTTGATTCTGTGAGTCCTGACTTCTTGGTGTCCCCTACCCTTCTGGCTCTTACAATCATCCCAACTCCTTTTCTGTAAGCTTCTCTTGGCTTTACCTAGTGTTTGCTTGTCGGTCTCTGCATCTCCTCCCATCAGTTGCTGCTGCATGAAGCCTCTTTGATAACAATAGGACAGGGTACCAGTCTATGAGTGTAGCAGAATACCATTAGGAATCATTTCAATGGCATTTTTTTGCAAACCTAATTGGTTGTATCCTGGCAATCTGGTCTATCTAGCCTCTGGTTCCTGAACTTCCAAGCAGTATCATAAATGGGATTTCTTTTGTGTTATGCACCTCAGGTTGAAGCAGTCATTGATTGGCCACTCCTAAAGGTTCTGAGTTAACATTGCCTCGACATGTCTTACTAACAGGACAGATTGTTAGTGGAGGTTTTTATTTCACTGGCCTCATGCTCCAGCAACAAAGCTATGTGCTTTCCCTGGCTATAAAAGATGAATGGATCAGATTCTGTATTCCCCATTAGTAGCTTAGTAGAATTAGTAGATTCCCCAATCACTCTCATTGTTTCCAAGGAGTTTCCACTGTACTAAGTTTATAACATTCTACCAGTTCCAGTCATCTCTCCCAGGACTCTCTTCTTTTATCTCCCCCAGCTCTTGCCTGATCCTTCTTGTTCCCATTCCTACATGCCCCAAATCAACCAGAAAAATATATTTTATTTCCCCTTCCCAGGGATATTTATGTGGCCCCTTTGAGCCTCTTTGTTACTTAGCCTCTCTGTGTCTGTGGACTATAGCATGATTATCCCTTACTTATAAGTGATATCCACTTATAAGTAAGTATGTACTAGTAAGGGTCTAAATTACCTTACTCAGAATGATATTTTGCAATTTCATCCATTCGTTTTTAAATGTCATTGCTTTTAACAGATGAGTAAAACTCCATCTTATAATTGTACTACATTTTCTTTATCCATTCTTTAGTTGAGGGATAATTAACTTGTTTCTAGTTTCTAGCTATTATAAACAAAGCTGCAATAAACATGGTAGATCAAGCATTCCCATGGCCAGAAGAAATCACGAAGCAATTAGTTATCATAGGTCATTTTCTTTTCTTATAATTATGTTTTAGTTCTTCACAAATGACTTATTTGTTCATTTTTTTGATTCACTTATGGTATTATGTGGTCTACTAGATCATTTTGCACTGTGATAAATTCTCTTTAACTGTGTTGCAATGCATTCAAATAAATATTGGATTTTCAGAATGGAGGCACTATAAATAGCATTGATATGAACATTCATGAAAAAGCTTCTATTTGAACATACAATCTGTGTTCTCTTGAGTAAATATAAAAACATGTGATTGCCAATTTTATATTAATTTAATATTTAATTTTGATTAAGCTCACAAAATGTCTGTATCATTTCAGTGACTAAATATTATTGTTTGGAGACTTCTGTGTTGAGTGTAGCCTGGTCATACTAGTTACTATTCTGTGTAAACTTGTCATTGCTTTTTGCCAAATTTTTTAATTTGATTGGGATGTTCTAAAGCATTGTTATCTATTTTAGATGCAAATATTTTTAGTACATATATTCAATGTAAATAGTTCTAATTTTGTGCTTGAATTTTTATTTCTTTGATTATGACTATTTTTATATATTTTAGTGAAAATATAACTAATTTCTTTTTCCATTTCCTTTTTTACCCAGCCCCTCACTTCCATTCCTTCAATTTCTTCTCTGTACCTTCCCACTTTGAAATTAATATTCTACTCAATATAAAGCTTCATATCATTTCTCACTTTCAGTTATTGTAAATTTTATTGTGTTTTATAGTGTCCAAGTATGTTGCTGAACCTAATATTTGAATGTATGAGATGATGACTATAGATTATGAAATGGGATCATGAAGGAAGAAAGGTTTAGGTTAAAAAAAAGTAGAAAAAATGAGTAAAAATTTTATGAGATGTAAAGTAGGAACCAACTAAAACAAAGAAGATTAGCAATAAAAGTATGATACATTATCTATCTCTCTATTTATCTATATGTTATATCATGTATATTCAACTACATGCAAACTTGGTTTGGTATATTATAGCAAATTATATTTGCTATAATATACCAAACTGAGAATGAGTTCAAAAATGTTCAACTTGACAGAAAAGAGCATAAACATGTTACTTTAGTATAACTGGTCATTTGAAACTCTATTTGTTTGGAAAGTGTTGTCTAAAAATGGTCCACCATGAAATATGTATTATTCTATGCCGTGAGTTATTGCTCATATATACTGTAAAGATTGGTTGCTTGTACTGGTTTAATAAAATGCTGAGTGATCAGTAGTTAGGCAGGAAGTAGAGGCAGGGCATCCCATCAAGGAAGATTCTGGGAAGTGGCAAGGTAAGTCAGTAGATGCCAGCCAGATATAGAAAAAACAAGATGAGATGCTGTATTGAACAAAGGGATCAAGCCGCATTGCTATACCAGGATAAGAATTATTAGTTAATTTATGTGTAAGCACTATATAGTAACGATCCTGAACTACTGACACAGAAGGTACTATAATAATAAGCCTCTGAATAGTTATTTTAAAAGTGGCATCAGGACTGACTGAGTAGGACATAGAAACTTTCAATTACAATTCTGTGGCTAGAGATCAATTCATTGGCATTTCTTAAGGAGAATAGAAGAGTATCTATTAGACAAAGTCATGTGATAATTTTCAGTTTGGCAACAACTTATCTTACCTTGCTATAGTTTATCATATCTCTTATCTCATTTTTCTTTTTAACGTTTATTTCAATGACATCTCTTCTAGCTGTTTATTTCTTCAATGCCAAATGCTCTTTTTTTCCTTTGAAATTCAGTCTTCTTAAAGCAGGATTTTTTCAAACCTTTAATTTTTATTGATTCCAGGGTTTATATCATTATTGAAATAAGTGACCTAAATAAATGGGGAATCTTCTAACAGTACTTGAAAATTTCATTTTATGCGTAAGAGTGGAGTGATCACATTTAGAAAGATTTCTTTTTAAAAGTGTCTTATCAGTGTGTTCAACTGCTTATAATTTGAAGATTATGTCCATTTTTCTTCTAGCCAATAGACAGTGATATAGCAAAGAACATTCAAACAATAAGGCAGAGAAAAGTGAAAACAGAATTAAAATGTACATTCTTCATGCTATTTGCCTTGGTTTCCAAGTCAGATAACAGCATTTGATTGTTTTTTGAAAGACCTAGGGAATTCTAAGTAAGTCCCAATGAGTTACAACTTCTCTTCAACAGAAACAAGTATGATGTAAATGGCCTGCAGTAGTGGTTCTAAATCTTTCTAATGCTGCAACTCTTTAATTCGGTTTATTCTGTTGTGCTAATCACCAACTATAAAATTATGGTCTGTAGTGGGATTATGTTCTGGTACATTGTCCCTCCTACTTGTTAAATAAAAAGCTACTTAGCCAGAAGACAGACAGGAAGTTTGGGTAGGGCTACCAAATTAAGAAAACTCTGGTAATAGGAAGAGCAGAGTAGAGACACCAGCAGAGACTTATTAGATACAGAGGAAAGAAGATAACCATGCTGCCACATAGCTAAAGATAAGAATCATGGATTTAAAAGGAAGAGCTAGCTAGCAATATGCCTGAGCTGCAGGTCAATTAGCATAAAATTAACATAAGCCTTTGTATGATAATTTGGGGCAAAACAGCAGGGGGTAATGACAACAGGTTTGAACCACTGGGCTGGTTGGAAAGTCCAGGCCAGAATCTTCATATTACAATTGTCACTGATACCTCATAGCTATATTTCTGCTAGTATTATTAACTAAAATGTACATTTTGGGAGACAGAGGTTTGTCAAAGGGTTTGTATACCACAGAATGAGAATCAGTAATCTAGAATAATAATAGAAAAAAAAATGCAGTGGAAAATATTTTTTCTTTCTTTGATAAACATAAAATTTAAAAATCCTATTATATGCACAGTTTACATCTCAGTTAAAACAATACAGTTTTTATCTATTTATTTATCAACATCTATTACTATACAAAAGACACATTTGTATTAAAATTTCTTTTAAAAAGATGCACCATTAAGGATATCTTAAAGGGAGAAACATGATAAACATAGTTTCTAATTTAACAACAATTGAAGTTAGTTTGTTCTTATGTAGGCATATTAAAACACGAAAATAACTGTTCTCTGTGTCTCTTGTATCTAAAATACATGGATTATAAAAAATAAAATCTAAGGCATCTCAGGCCAGGTTAGGTTCAGCCACAGAAGAGGAAAGCACACTAGGTCACATCTAATGCCCACAGCTATGGCCACCACAAATTCCTGCTAAGTAATCCTGCTACAGTCAAACCAGATTTGTTGTTTTTTGTTTGTTTCGTATGTGTATGTTTTAAATCACTTTATTCACCCATTATTTTTCAATGAAATAAAAATGCTTTGGCTTAAAGTCCACTAATGATTGAGTAAATCCCCTGCTTATCCTTCTGGTTTTAAGAGACCTTACTCAGGAGGATATTCTCCAAATCCATCCATTTGCCTGTAAATTTTAGTATATTTTTTTTCTTACTTCTGAGTAGTACTCTACTGTATAGATGTACCACAGCTTGTTAATCCATTCCTCAATTTAGGGGCATCTAGGTTGTTTCCAGGTTCTTGCTATTAGAAACAATGCTGCTATGAAGATAGTTGAGCTAATGCTTTTGGGGTGTGAATGTGCATCTTTAGGCTATATGCTCAATAGTGGTATTGATAGATACTTGGGGAGATTAATTTGCAGTTTTCTGAGAACCTTTCATATTGCATTCCACAGTGGCTGAACAAGCTTACACTCCCACCAACAATGGAGGAGTGTTCCCCTTGCTCTGCATCCTCTCTAGCATAGGCTGTCCTCTCTGTCTTTTATCTTAGCCAGTCTAACAGGTGTCAAGTGGTATTTCAAAGTTATTTTGATTTGATTTTCTCTGATGGCTAAAGATGTTGAGTACTTTTTGAAATGCCTTTCAGCCTTTGTAATTCCTCTGCTGAGAATTCCCTTTTTAGTTCTGAACCCCATTTTTTAAATTTGGTTATGTAGGGTTTGGGGCTCTAGTTTCTTGATTTCTCTATACATTTTAGAGATCAATCCTCTGTCACTTGTAGGGTTGGTGAAAATATTTATCCACTTTAAGCTGTCATTTTGTCTTATTGACTGTGTCCTTAGCTTTACAGAAGCTTCTCAGTTTCAGGAGGTACCACTTATTGTCACTCTTAGTGTTTGCGCTACTGGTGTGGTCGCCTGTGCCAATGCGTTGGAGGTTATTTCCCACTTTCTTTTCTATCAAGTTCAGTGTAGCTGGGTTCATGTTGAGGTTTTTGATCCACTTAGATTTGAGTTTTGTGAAGAGTGATAGGTTTGGAACTATTTGTATTTTTCTATAAACTACCATCCTGCTATGCCAACACCATTTGTTAAAGAGACTATCTTTTTTCCATTGAATATTTTGGGCCACTTTGTCAAAGATCAGGTGTTCATAGGTGTGCGGTTTAATGTTGGGGCCTTCAATTTGATTCCATTGATCCACTAGTCTGTTATTATTACAGTACCAGGCTATTTTTTTTTATTACTGTAGCTCTGTAGTATAACTTGAAGTCAGGGATGGCCATGCCTCCTGGGGTTCAAGTGTTGAGCAAAATTGTTTTGACAATCCTGGCTTTCCTGTTATTCCAAATGAAATTTAGTATTGTTCTTTCAAGGTCTGTAAAAAATTGTGTGGTGAATTTGATGGGAATTGCATTTAATCTATAGATTGCTTTTCGTAAGACTAAATTTTTACTATGTTGATCCTACCTATCCAGGAACATGGGCAATCTTCCCATTTTCTGATATCCTTTTCAATTTCTTTCTTCAATGATTTAAAGTTTTTGTCAAACAGATCTGTTATTTCTTTGGTTATAGTTACACTGAGGTATTTAATGCAATTTGCATCTAATATAAAGAGTGATGTTTGTAGCGGGAAATCAGGAACTATACATGTAAACGATCGTGTCAGAGGACTGGAGACGAGCGGGGCGTGGTTAAATGGAAAGGATTCTGGAAGTAGACCTAAGAGGGAGAGGACCAGGACAGGAAGCCAGCATTCTCTTGTGAGAGTTTCTGACCAGTTGCACATGTTTTCGGACTGATGACACCACGGCTTCCGGGGTGCGCAGTTCAGGCCATCGGCGCGGGAGTTTGGACGTGCGGCGTAGGGATGAGGAGTTTTCCTTAGAAACGCTCCAGTGCACTGCAACCTTATCCCTTCATTTTCTCTTAAAACCTTCTCTGTTTTGTAAGTGATTTTCACAAAATAAACCCCATTTAAAACATATCTCACGGCAGGTTTTTACCGGGATAGATGTTTTGCTTATTTCTTTTTCAGCTCTTTCATCTTGAATGTGTAGGAGGGCTACTGATTTCTTTGAATTAATCTTGTATCCTGCTACATTGCTGAAGCTGTTTATCAGCTGTACAAATTTCCAGGTAAAATTTTGTGGGTCACTTATATATACAATCATATCATATGTAAATAGAGACAGTTTCACTTCTTCTTTTTCAATTTGTATCCCTTTAATCTCCTTTCATTCTCTTATTGCTTTATCTAAGACTTTGAGAAGTATATTAATAGATAAGGGGAAAGGGGACAGCCTTGTCTAGGTCCTGGTTTTAGTGGAATTGCTTTGAGGTTTTCTCCATTTAGTTTGATGTTGGCTGTTGGATTCTTGTAAATCACCTCTATTATATTTATATATTTTTGCTCTATTTGTGATCACTCCAGGACTTTTATCAAATAAAAGAGTGTTGTATTTTGTCAAAGGCTTTTTCAGCATCTAATGAGATGATCATGTGTTTTTTTCTTTAATTTGTTTATATGATGGATAACATTTACAGTTTTGACAATACAGTTTATATGCCTTAATCTGGACGGTTTCACTTAAATATAAAATATCTTATAAAGGAGATAAAATTTAATCACTGGAGTATTCTTTTAAGAAAATCATCATATTTCAAAAACATAAACTGACTTTTATAGTTGTTCATAATTTCAAGTGTTAATTTCTGCCTCTGCTCAGGATCAGATTATATACATGTACATGAATATAATCAATACATTAATGCTCTTTCTTTTTTTATGTATAGTTGAATTTGAAAAGATGCAGTTTTATTAAAAAAGTAAACACCATGAAAAAAGAAAGTATAGTACAACAATAAAATAAAAGGAGAGAGAAAAAGTATTAGATATGGAAACTTTCAAGCATGGAGGGATATTGAAAAGTTGAGAGTGACTGGAAGGGGTTGGAGGGGGAAGAGAGCTTGAATAAAGAAATACACAGATAAAAATATGGTTTTATTCATAATAAAAAATAAATGAAAATTAAGACTGATGTGAAATGTCTTTTTTATGTGCTGAATAAATGTTGCCACCTTCAATTAATAATGAAGTTGCTGTGGTCAGTGGCAAGGAAGAATAGATTCTTCTTCTATTCTCAGGCAGGAAACTGAACAGGGGATACAGGGGAAGAAAGGTAGACACATGGAGATGCAATCCAGTTGTCCCTAAAACAAAATATTACTGTACCATGTAGCTCCTGGTTACATGAGAATACATAAATTAATAGAAATAGGTTAATTTAAGATACAAGAGCTAGGCGGAAATATCTTGAGAGACAGACAGAACAGTTTGTAATTAGTATAAGGCTTTATATGTTTATTGGGAAGAAAATGGCCGAAGACATAGGAAAACTTCTGCCTACAATGGAACAATGAAGTCTCAGCAGAAGTGTATATAATAACTTAGGTAGAAACCCATTATCTTCTTACCCAAATGACATAAAGTAATCAATGAGAAGTAGGAAAACTGGTAATATGAAAAGCCATAAGGGGAATATTTGAGAATAAATGTTTCAGTGGGCATTGAAAATTTTGGAAGAGAAGAGCATATCGGTCCAGTTTACCAAAATGAATGGTATACAAAGAATTTTTATGGAAATTCTATAGTAGACAGATAGATGGATAGATAATCCTCATCCCCTCAATATAATTAAATGTTAAATGAAACATAGCTGTTATCATTACTCCTGAGTACCCAATATGACTTTATGGTTAATACCCTACTGCTATTGGTAACACTCCTGATGCAAGTTATAAGTTAACCTTGAAGTTAACTAGGAAACTCTCACCTCACTGAAAGAATACACAGTGTCCAGAATTGCTATATATACTGCTGTCGGGGAAGCATACCAATGATCTCACCCAGTGCTCTTTACTGAATGATTTAGTACTAACCTTTCTGGTAAGATACTTACTCATTGCTGGCATGATGGTTATAGGAGATGAAAAATACTTTCTTACTGGACTTGAGACAGCATTTTATGTCTCCTACAGTTATTGGTCAAAAGTTTATGGCTTAGGTGGTCACAAGTTATGGGTAGGACACTGCTATGTTTTTGTTGAATGGCCATATTGTCAAAATGTATTACAAATATTTATGTTTATACTTTTAGATTTGTAATTTTAGGTTTGATCAGAGAAACTTATTTTTACAGTAAATAGAAGCTAATAGGAGCCTAATAAATGGAATGTGCCTAGTATAAATAATTGTGACTACTCACATGTGACTAGATTATCTATGCCAACCTCACACAATCCAAGGTTTAGACTACTTAAGAAGAGAGGGACAGAAGGATAATAACAAATGTTACATGAGGAGAAGAGCTGTGAATGGCCACATGAAGAGCAGAGCTGTAAACTCTTAAATCTGTACATGGCTGTTGCTGTCTTCAGCTGATATTAGCTATGTTTACCAATCCTATATCAAATTACTCAAAATTGTAGCATAAATTAGGAAAGAGCTTTTAAGGATCCATCAAAACTATAGGTGAATCTAACGATTGATAGTTGTTGAGGACTGTACCATCATTTCCCTTTGGAGCAAAAGTCACTTGTAGTGCATGGTCATGCACTCAGGTTCATATAAGCATCACTAATTATGCTAAGGGTGATATTAATAAAAGGTCATGAGGTATCAGTTGGAGACAGAATATGCAGGGAAAATAGTTGCAAAGAGTCAGTGGTAGATAGATATGATTGATAAACATTGTATACAGTTATGAAATTTTCATGAGGTCCTTTTTTACATTTCAATAATTTTATTGAAGTATGTATTATTATTTGTCACAGTCAAGAAAAAGCTGGACAAAGTGCATTAGATTATTAGATTCCCACTTTTTGAAGGGGAAAAGGGAGATATAGTATAAAAATGATAGAATAAATAGGCAGGTTGTTGAGTCTAATTTTGAACAACCTCTTGTCTCAAATATTTTACAATGTTATTCATTTTGTATATTTATACAAATTTAAGGTTATTTTTGTTATACTGTATATATTTGTATTTTTGTTGAAGGTATTGTGCATATGCTATTCATTTATAATGTAAAGTATTAATCTCTAAAGGTTACTTTTACAACTTGTTTAAGATAATTAAGAAATGTAGGGTAGTAATTAACTATCTATAGCAATCAAATCTGTGGCCATGATACCTATATTTTCAAGCTCAAACAAAGCTATATTTTAGATAGACACATGGTCTTCAAATGCTTCAGAGACCTACAAAATATGCCATTTAAAATTTTAATAACATAAGGCTTTTTCATGACAGTCAAATAACCTGGTCCTGGCAGCACCAATTTACTATATAAAATGAGTGATGAGTTTTTCATAACCTTCATATTGAGTTTTCCTTCTTTGTGGCAAAAGATAGTCACTGGTTAATGAAATTGCCTTTGTCTCAACTACTGACAGTGTCCTTTTCCAAATTGGATAAACAGGACACAAATGAAGACAATGGCCAAAATTTGCCAAAACAAATAGAGTTCTATTTGGCTTCTCAAAATAATCTCTCGGATATTCTAGGCCTGTAGGCTGAAGATACATGTCCCACTGTTATAAGGAAACTTAAGTAACTGTCCAGATAGTAAAATGTTTTTGTGATTTCTATAGTTTTAATTTTTTTTTGTCTTGGAACTTACTGTTTACTCAAGAAACATTTATCCTTCTTCAGTCTTTGATGAGGAATGAAAACTAGATAGTTATATAGTTTTTCTTATTAACAAATAATAAATAAAATGTGTAGACTTTATAAAGATGAAAGCATAAAAGTCTTAAATTCTTTATTTAAAAATGATGTCTTAAGGTTTAAAAAGATATTTTTATGATGGGATCGTAATATGAATTATAAAAATGGGGCAGGTATAAAACTTTTGACTTATAAAGATAAGATAAATAATAAAGTATTTTTTTCAGATTTGCAAATACAAATGTATGGAATATTGTGAACGTAATTTCTTCATAACAATTGTTCTCATTATATATGTTTCATCTGTTAGTTAATAGCATTCTTTTCTATTTAGAAAAAAACCCTGAAAATTGTTCCTATTGTATATAGTTTTACTATGTTAGATTTAAAATATTTCTTTTTATTTAGACCCAAATCAGAAAATGTTGTGGAAGATTCATCTCTACGAAGGCACTCTTTGATTGGTTAAATAAACATCTGCATGACCAATCTAGATAGGAAGAGGTTAGGTGGGACTTTGAGGAAAAGAGAGAAGAGGGGATGAATCTATGAGAGAGAAGCCAGAAGACACAGAGAGGAAACAGCAGTTGCAAGATTGAAGAGAGGTAAAAAAAAAAATGAGAGAAAAATATAGATTAATAAAAATGGGATAGTTTAAATTATAAGAGCTAGTGTAACAAGCCTAAGCTGTACGGGAAGCTTTCATAGTTCATACTATGTCTCATGTTATTTTTCTTGTGAGCTGGAGGCCCAAAGAGAAATCAGTCAATGATGATGTGCTTCCTTAAATTGACTATCCAATTTTTTTGGTTTTCCACAATTAAGCAGGTTTATCTTGTGTACAATTAGTCTCTTCCTTTTATTATTTGTCAACTCAATAACACTATTCATTTTTTAAGTGGATGATTTTCAACTTTTTCCTAGCTTGTATTTTATGGTTTCAATTTTCTAGACCTTTCCTTTCTTCTTTTTGGTGTACATATGCAAGTATTTGTGTATATTCCTGTGTGTATAGGTATATATGTGTGTGGAACTATCTGAGCACAAGTGGACACATCTGTGGAGACTGGAGAGTTGTGGTTTTTTGTTGTTGTTGCTAAGAGCTTTGTTTTATTTATTTATTTATTTACTTACTTACTTATTTACTTACTTACTTATTTACTTATTTCTTGCACAAAGTGCTTCACCTTTATCTGGTCATCATTTGCTGTTTTCAGGTGTATTTCCATAGTATTCGTGGGATCGATCTGGTCCTACTTCTCAAAATACATAGATTACAAGCTTGTGACTTATTAAAGAAGTATTTGGAATTGAATTGAAATTCTCATGCAGTGCAGCAAGCACTTTACTGACTGAGCTATCTTTCCTGCTTTAGGATTTTATCTTCTAATTGCCAACTGAGTGATGAAACTAAATTGCCATAATATTTAAGAATAAAGTCTGCATATTTATTTTAGTAATACATATGTCACTGATGTTTCCATGATGTGCATTTTCTTTCTGGAATGGTAATACTATTATGTAGTATAAAAAGTAACATCTTAATATTTCTTATCTCCTGGTTAAATTACGTGGTTATCTTATACAACATTTATGTTTTTTTTTTTTTAACTAGCAAAAGCACTTCAACCTTTCTGTAGCACAGTGTAGACAAAACATCAGAGCAATATAATTTTTATTTTCAATACCTATTTTTTCTGATCTTTTCATCTATTCTTTATGAGTTTTTGTAAATGAACCTTATTCAAGATTTATTTTACAGAATTATATGATCTTGTCTATTGAGTTGGATCTACAACAACCCAGTTATTAGGTAGACCACAGAATTTATAAAATCCACCTTTCAATGTTCTCATCTGCTTAGTGTTTTCTCCTATGGGAGCTTGCATAGTGCTTTGCAGTACCATAAATACTAATCACTAATGAGGAAGGCTCTAGTTAGGTACTAGTACAACTTATCTGTTTTCAAGGTTATTGTATTGAACAATTGCAATTTGAATGGCTAATTTATAAACTAGAAATAGCATTAGGAGATTTATTTATGTTGAGATGGATGATTAGATAAGGATCCTTAAAGTTTTCAAAAACTGAAACAGCCAGTTAAGCTCTCTCTCTCCTCTCTCTTTCTCTCTCTCTCTCTCTCTCACACACACACACACACACACACACACACACACACACACCATTAAATATAATGTCATTAAAGTCAAAGATCCAAATATTAGCTTTTTAATAGTTACCTTGTAGCTCATTGAAATTAAATTATCATTATAATTTTGTTCAGTTAACTATTCTCATGGTAAATATACCATTTCTGTTGTGTTAAAATATATTTAAAATTATATGTTGGTAGTAAAGGTATATCATTAAGAATTAATATAGTTTACTACTTGAAATATAAAAACAGGTCAATGGGTATAATCTTTCCCTCAGCCTCTTTCTGTCTACGAAAATGGGTAATTTATTTGGCAATTAGCCAGTGTATGTATATATCACAGTTGTCAACAACTGCTCAAGAAATCATACAAATTTAAGGAACACATTGTCCCATTTGTGGATCCCAGAGGACTACTTGTCATAAAGTTCTTTTGAGCCATCTGTCCCTAGCCTATCAGTGTAAACTATTGAATTACATTAAGTAGGTTGGTACCACCTTTGCGGCTGGCAAAATAAGAAAAGTGCAGTTTCACAGAACGTTATGTCCCAAGAATCATCCAAGCAATATCACAATATTAGCAATGTGCAAAAGCTTTGCTTTCTGCCTCAGTCTTTATGATTTTAGTCTATATTTACTACAGGCATTCAATATAGTACATTTGCATTAAAATGTTTTTGTAAGTCTTCTACTTTCTATATTTATGAGTGAAGTGCTGTGTTAGACCTGAGTCATTTTTTGGGAGTGCCATGTTATTAGGCTATGTGGAATGAAAACAAAGAAGTTACAAACTGTTGACAGAGATGAGAGGTATCAGATCAGAAATGGTCTATTTGCTAGTCCCTTCATGTTTTATTTTACTCATTCTCCAGAAAATCCCTGAAATTAACTATTCCATTTTCAGACTAGAATCAATCATTTAAGCTACTCAAATACAACAGACCTCTCAGGAATGGAAGTCCCAGTGGCCTGTCAATCACCCAAGCCAAAATAATATTTTATCTACTAGCAAGTGTGTTCACCACTGGGTCTGAATTTCCAGATGAGCTTTAGGAAGTTGGAGTTGGGGAGACCAGGGTCATTATAAGACTAAGAAGCACAGCTGGCATTTTGTCCATAGAAACACACTGAGAAATTCTGTCATGAAATTTTAGTATTCATGTCAGTGATCATTTAGGCATGATTAAATTATGAAAGAAGTTTTAGAGCTTCAAAAGATTTTTATGCATATCCTATTTTTCATTTCCCATTTTTAACCAACTATGTACAGTTTTGTTTATGTATTTGCATATGTGTGAATGACAGTTTATTTTCTTTATAAAAATGATTTTCAATTATTTCTCTATGACTGTCTGTGTGGTGATATATAAACATGTGTGTGGAGATGCCTAGATACCAGAAGTGATGACTGAATCTCCTGGAGTTTGAGTTTCAGGAGGCCCTGAAGCATACAATATGGCTATTAGGATCTGAACTCAGGTCCCCTAAAACAGTGGTGAGAAATTTTAATTATTGAGTCTTTTTTTCCAGACCATGTGTACTTGTGTGTGTGTTTCAAACATAAAAAAATAAAACTATGTAAATTAAAGTCTTGCATAAGACAAAATCACTGATATCCTTTGCTCTATCTCTCAGTTGCTAAAAGTGAATAATTAGTATAAGTCTTTTTCCATTCTGTCCATCACTTTGTCCAAATAATCCTGTTCTTTGCAATGCAAAAGCTGAGGGTCCAATTATTAATTGTTGCTCTTAATGTCTTTGGTAATAGTATTCTGCTCAGATCATTTGCTGTGCCAATGAGTTCAAGCTTACTTTTCACTTTCTCTTCTATGAGGTTTAATTTATTTGGTTTTATGTTTAAGTTTTGATCTATTTGGAGGTAAATTTTGTTGAGGTTAATAAGTAAGAATCCATTTGTATTTGTATACAAGTATCTCTTTAGTTTGATCAGTATCATTTGTTCATCATGCTCTATTTATATCTATATATATATCTACTATAAAAATAGATAGGTAGATAAATAGATAGGTAGATAAATAGATAGGTAGATAGATAAATGATAGATAACCTTGAAAACAGATAAGTTGTACTAGTACCTAACTAGAGCCTTCCTCATTAGTGATTAGTATTTATGGTACTGCAAAGCACTCTGCAAGCTCCCATAGGAGAAAAATAAACACCAACTTATCTATAAATCTTTTGATCTTATGATACACAGTGCAATAGTGACACAAAGAGTCCATAAGTAACCAACTGTTACTTGATTCTATTTAAAGTCCATTCTATGAAATTAAGTACCTGCCAGACACTGCTTTGTTGGCCAAGTACCTGAGACTAGATAGACAGAAAACTCTGTGGAAAACAAAATACTATTGTTCTTCCAAAGGAAGATAATATAATAAAATGTGATAAATTGTAATAAAATTACTCCTAAATACAATATTCTAAACTTATAGATCAATGTCTCATTCATCCAACATCAAAAACTTTCTTTTGCAGGAGATGGGAGCTAATAAATACAGAGATATACAACTTGAAAATATAGAAAAGTAAGACCTTGGAACAGTTAGTACCCAATGGGATGTCTTCATCTCCTACTCTCAGGTGTCAGGGATCTCTGAGGGAGTGGAGGAATAACGATGGCAAAAGCTAGTGGGAATGGAAGACACCAAGGAAACACTATGTATCAGAAACCATAGAACTGATGTACCTAAGAACTCATAGATATTGTGAAAACATGCACAGGTTCAAGTTAGATGATTCCAGTGGAAGTGTACAATGTCCCCTTCCCTAATTCATAAGCCATCTCAAATTGCAAAGAAAAAAATAGTTTTATCCAAAGAACTTTTACTGAGTAACCTACACTAGAGGGAGGCCCCATGCCTGGCATTAGATGACAAACACACAACAAATAAGATGGTTATTTTTGGAGAAATTTTCTTGTCTCATAGTGTTTTATTTGGACATCATATCATCATTATTATCTTAACTTACTTGTCTTTTGCTTTTCTATTATTGTTTCTGATTTTGTGTTTATATGTAACTTGTGAGTGGTGTGTGCCTGTGTGTTTCTTGCTTTTTTGTTCATTTTCTTTTTTTCTTCTCTGGTTTTCTGCTTTGTTTTATTTTCATCATTATGTTCTAGGGAGAGATAAAAAAGATTTAAAGTTAGATGGGTTGGCAGGTGGGAAGAATCTGGGAGAAAACAGATAAGAGAATACATTGATCAGAAAATATTATATAAAAAGATTCAATATAAAAATACAAGAATATTTTTATACTTATCCAAACATATATCAAAATGTAATAAAAACTTATTTAATTTCAACATGTTGCTTTTCTTGTGTGGTCTGTGTCTTAGTTACTTACAAAAATATCAAATGAACAATTAACATAAATTTACATATGCAACACAAGAATTTGATTTTTATGTTAGTGTGATTACTATGTGAAAACATAACTTTACTACTGATGTTATAATTATATAAAGTTATTGTTTAAAAGGTACAATACAAATTTCTTTTTAGTTAAATTTTAAATGTATCTCCAAATGATTCTAAGATTTAATATAAAGAAAAAAATGTAAGTACTTTAGAGAAAACTATGATCACCACTTGAACTACAGGGTCAAATTTAGCATTAGTAATATCAAGAGAAATCAATCTCAGAATAAGATACCCAGGAGATAATCATTTATCACTTATGTTACTTTGTTACCTACAAACATTATAAAATTATCCTAATTATAAAACAGATATTGCAAAAAAGCATGTTGAGACACTTGTATAAAACAACTGGCTGGAACTACAAATGTCAAGACGATAAAAACTTAGGTTCACTTGAAGTCATGTCCAGACTGAATGAAACCAAAGAGACTTGGCAATACACTGCAATGCCACATGCTGGGTTAGAACTGAGTCAAGAGAAAAGAATATTAAATTTTGATGTGGAATGCATTTTAGATAAAACTTTACAAAATGGCATATCCTTATTTTATAACTTATAGCTTTACAAAAGTTTTTCTTTATATTGTAAAATTTTCATGTTAAATTTAATTAATGCTTTAAAAATATAAATATATAGGAAGTTTTGCTAAAATTTAAATAAAATGGAAAGAATGAGAAACAGAAGTTACTAACACTTACACATTTCCTTAAATTTAAGAATGTAAAAGAAGAATAAAAGCCCTAACTAAAAATAGTGTGCTATAAACATACATTATTCACTATGTAAGCAACCATTAGAGCATTATCAGGTGAAGTGTTGAAATATTGAAGGAGCTTTGAATGTTTTTTTTTTTTTTTTTTTTTTTTAAACTCACTTCATTTGTTCAGAAAACTATGCGGTCTGAAGATATCTTCTGAATATTGAAGAGTTGCAGGATAATTGTATTTGCTTCAAAAGAACAAGAGAAACAATTTTTGCACAAGTTTTGTGATATTTTACTTCTTTCCTTTCTAACACTAAATAACTATCTTTCTAGTAAATTACTTATGAGTCAAGGTGAATTCAAACCAGATGTTTTGAGAATTTAATTCCACCTTTAAATTTCTGATATAATACTATGGAGAATGTGTAAGATCTAATGATCAGTCAAAAATGTCCATTTAAGACTGAGAATTCATGGGTCAGTCTCTAAGCCAAGTGTTTATTTTCTAACTGCTTTTCAGTGAAGTTTGGTTAAAAGACTTGGCACAGTACTCTTCAGTTTAATTTTCAGCCTGACAGAAATGCTGGCCTCAGTGTGTGCATGTGTGTAATTTAGTTGCTGTGCTCCTGGAAGTCTATGGAAGATTAATGAATGGTGAGGCTCAGTGGCAGTTGTGAGGGGATGCAGGATAGAGGAAACCAGCCACCATCTGTTCAGAATGTCTTTTGTAGTGCTTTTAAGGAAAACAGTTATCAGCAGGAGACAACGGCAAACAATGGCTTTAAATATTAATGTTTCTGTTGTTGCAAATGCTGCAATTACACGCCTAGAATTTTAACACATAAGAATCCATATATAATATGACAAAATTTGTTGTATATTTAAATCACTTCTCCAAAATAGGATATTGCCAATAATTTAATTTTCTTGGTAATATCTCCTTCCAGGAAAAACATTGAAGTAATTATTTATGTTAAACTTAAAGAAAAACTCAACAAGTAATCTATTTTCTCAGTAGAAACCTCGAATCACAGTATCATATCTATGACAGTGTTGTGAAATTTATACATATAAATTAATTACACTTTCATATTCTGTTACTCCAAATTATAACTCAATTATTTCCAAAAGTTATGTTTTGCTATTGAAAGGTTACTGTTATTTATGCTCACTCAAAAAACAAACAAACAAACAAAAAACAAAAACAACAACAACAACAACAAAAAGCACATGGCTAATTTTCTAGCTTTAATGGAGAACAAATCAGTGGGTGACTTTCACTGAAAAATGAAGATTCTATTTCTGTGATTCTGAGCTTGGCTCTGACAAACTGAAATTTCAAAAAAATTCCCAGGTGACATTGATATTATTGGCTACTGTACTCACGTTTAGTCCATAACTGTAGAGCCTCTCCTTATGGTTTCCTTTGATGTAAAACAAAGATCAAATGGATCAATCACAAATATTAACGATATGATTATTATGTGGCTGTTGTTGAATACTTCATTCTGTCTTTGCAAGGGCCTCATGAACCTAACAAACCTATGCTCGTGCTGGTGGTGAAGATGAGGAAGAGGAGGAAAAGAAGGTGGAGGAAGAAGAAGAGTAGCGTGAGATCCTTTAATGACTGATCAAATGTCATTAGAACTAACATCAAATGATCAACCTGAGAGTAGTATTTTCATAAACATATTTTATTTTATCTGGCAACCTAAAATATACATTCAAAAGTTATACATCTTATCTAAATTAAAAATTATGCATGCTAATTTGTTTGCGTGTCTTTGATCCAAGGCAAAGGAGTTTTATTTCATAATATGTCTGCTGACTGATTTTTTCATCTTTTCATGTATAAAGTATATCCATAGCCTATGTCTTTGGATCTCCATTTTGTATTTCTGTCAAGTGGAGTAGTAATTCAGTACGATACCTGTAAAAACGCGTGATTAGAGGAGCAACAATAAATTTAGTTGTTTATATTTTATACAAGTGCACTTACCTTAGGGATTTTAACTTCATATTGACTAACCAAAACAAAAGTTAAAATAAAAAGCTGTTCATTTTTGTTATTGTTATAATAATATAATGATCATTTCACTTCAAGGCTTTGGGTTACATACAGTTGAATAGAAGGATCTATTGTTTAATAATTGTGGAAGAATTGCAATTATAGCAAATATGATTGACTGACTACCATACTAAGAATGTGTTCTTCAGATTATATCCCTGAGGGCAATAGTAATTTGAAACATTCAGTGAAATAGAAGAGTCAATGCACACGCTAGTACTTTAAAAAGATTATGTGATTAATCTCTGAAGGTATTTCTCATAATTTCTTTTGATAGTTGAAATATAACTTGCATATTTAGCTTAGCTCTTCCCTGTGGGAGTCATGTTTTCTCCCACACTCTCAGCACTTCCATTTTTTTTTTTTTTTTGTGGGGGAGGATTGGTTTCTATGTGTGCTTGGCCACTTGAAATTTTTTTCTTTTCCTTTTGTTGCACATGCAAATTATTTCTGTGACTTTATTCCTTCCAAAATATTAAGTCAAACCTAACAAACAAAGCCTTTGGCAAGCTAACATATTGTACTAAGCTTAGTACTCAGTTACTTAAGGCCTCTTGGTCCTTACTATAAAATCCCAAATCACTCTTCTTCTTGCTATAGGGAATAATGAACATAATAGAGATCTATTATGGTACAATATTAGGAATTATTAAGACCACACAGCTACATTTCTTTGAGGTCCCTAAATGAGACAATATACTCTCTATGGACTTCTATATGCTTCAAATTCTACAAAATGGTAGTAAATCAATAGCATATGAAAAAATGTAACCACATATTTAGCCATTTTTTAAAAAACATCAAAAAGTTAAGCATTAAATTTTAGAAACTATAAAATAGATATATTTTAGTCAGAATTTGAGGTAGTCTTTAGATGGCTCAACAGGTAAAGGCCTTGACTCCAAACCATAGCTACCTAGTTCCATAAAATAACCACACTCTCCAAGTTTCCCTCAGACCTCCACACATATGCTGTGGCACATGCAAGTGTGCATGCTCATACACAAAGGAATACACAAACATTTATATCAATTAAAAATATTCACTAAGCCTTTGCTAGAAAAATATGTCATAATAATGATGTTGGGCCTAATAACAAATTAAAATATTGTATTATCAGTTATACAATATATTGGCAGTGCTATGTAGAATTCTAGATTCAGAACAGAATGTGGAAAGCAAATCATTTTAATGACTACCTTTCCAAGTGATGATCAAATTATATTCCCACAAGGAGATGCATTATTTCAATTTCTACTGGTCAATGCTTGTATAAAACTTAAAAATCTTGCCTAGGTCAAGAAATTTGCCATATTGAGTTTTTAATCAGTCTATAAGTGATTTCTGTGGCTTTTCTGATTGGGAACACACACATTACATGCATATGTGCATGTAGATGCGCACATACACACACACACACACACACACACACACACACACTTGTGCTTATCTTACATGCAAACACTGATTCGCTGAAAATGTCACTGTTTGATGAATGGATGGTGTTAATGTCTTATTCTTTATCAGCTTGACTTTAAAAAAATATATTGTTTACACAGTACTTGTGTTAGTAAAACTGATATGATGTGAAATTTAATTTAATTGTTATATACTTTTGAGACTTTTGACCTGATTTCTATTTCAGTTTGTCAGATATAATAAATGTTTCTGTTAATAAAAATGCACAAATAAATGAATTGCCAGTAAAAGTAATTCAAATGAATTAAAAAATAAATCAACACCAAGTTAAAATCATTGTCATTCTCTTATGCCAACAAAGTGTTACATAAAAAAGCCACGTGAAACATCTTTCAGTTTCACTACATTTTGTTGCAGAATTGTGTTCATCAGGGTTGTCATGTAATGTGAATAATGCATAGCAAGAAACAAACTACTTATCTTACTTTACTTTTCAAGTAAGAAAATGTGTTGAACAATAGCTGACTAAAGTGATTCAAAACCCCAAAATTATAAGAAAATAACTTGTGATTATAAACAGCTTAGCTAACTCATGCTGTCTTAATCTTTGGTATAAAGCAGGAGGTAATCACATTCCTCTCCCAAGCTTTCAAAGACTGGTTCATTTTGGTGTATGCCTCCAGAGAATGTATATTTGTTTGAAGTCACATATTATCAGTAATTAAAAGAAGTACGCTTTGTTCCCAAAGGCAAAAATGTTTGCTCTAACAGCTACAATCGTTAAATATGTTTTCTTTTGCAGTAAAATATGACTATGAATAAAGACCTGAGGTAAAAAGATGAATTGGAATTATCAACATGTGTTATGTCCCACTGTATAAGTTCTTTTTTAAAAATTTTGTTTATTTTTGAATAAAGTCTCATTTTTTATCCATGTATTCCCTTTGTTCAAACTCCCTTCCCCCTCCTGCCCCTCCTGATCACTCTTACTTCTTCCCATCTTCTCATCTCCTCCCAAGACAGGGCAGGAGGTCCCAAGGTCCCAAGGTGGCTTAGTTCAGCATCCACTCCAGGCAGATCTGATTTCCTCATCTCAATATCAAGACTGGGTCAGGTGTTCCTCTGTAGGGAGTGGGATTCATGATGCCAGTCGAAGGTGCTTTAAATCCCAAGCTGTTCAGAGTTGTGGGTTGTAGCTTGGGTGTGCTTTGCTTTTTGTTTAAAGTCCACTAATAAGTCAGTGCATTCCCTGTTTATCTTTCTGGGTTTTTGATACCTCACTCAGGAGGATATTCTCCAAATTCATCCATTTGCCAACAAATTTTAGGATATCATTTTGTCTTACTAGTGAGTAGTACTCCATTTTGTAGATGGAGTTTGTTAATCCATTCTTCAGTTGAGGGGCATCTAGGTTGTTTCCAGGTTCTTGCTGTTACGAATATTGCTGCTATGAACATAGTAGAGCTAATGGTTTTGGGGACCATATTGCATTCCAGAATGGCTGAACAAGCTTACACTCACACCAACAATGGAGGAGTGTTCCCCTTGCTCTGCATCCTCTCCAGTATAGGCTGTCATCTGTGTCTTTTATCTTAGCCAATCTAACAAGTGTAAGGTTGTATTGCAAAGTTGTTTTGATTTGCATTTCTCTGATAGCTTAAGGTGTTTAGCACTTTTTCAAGTAGCTTTCAGCCATTTGTAATTTTGCTGAGAATTCCCTTTTTAGTTCTGAACTCCATTTTGTAATTGGGTTGTTTAAGGCTTTGGACTCTAGTTTCTTGAGTTCTCTATATATTTTAGAGAGCAGTCCTCTGTTACTTGTAGGGTTGGTGAAAATCTTTTTGCATTCAGCAGGCTATTGTTTTATCTTTTTGACTGTGTTCTTGGCTTTACAGAAGCTTCTCAGTTTTTGGAGGTCCCACTTACTGATTTTTATTCTTAGTGTCTGTACAAGTGGTGTTTTATTTAGGAAGTAGTCACCTGTGCCAATGCATTGGAGGGTATTTCCTACTTTCTTTTCTTTCAAGTTTAGTGTGACTGGGTTTATGTTAAAAACAGTCTGGTACTGGCATAAAACCAGACTTGTGGATCAACAGAATCAGACTGAAGACCCTGACATTAACCCACACACCTATGAATACTTGATCTTTGACAAAGAGCCCCAAAATATTCAATGGAAAAAAGATAGTATCTTTAACAAATGGTGTTGCCTAACTGGATGGTAGTGTGTAGAAAAATGCAAATAGATACAAACCTATCACTCTGCACAAAACTCACTATATAAATTATTAAATGCAGAGAATCTATTCTATTTGTGGATACACATGAGATTGTAGCATAAGACGAGTAACCACCAGTTGCTAATCCTCTGATGAAGAGGACTAAGTGCATGGAACATAACTTTGTAAATCCCTTGAAGCATAAAAAAGTAATCTTCTGCCTTCTTTTACTATTTCTAATCTGGGACTTACACAAAGCCAGGAAATTTTGTCAGTATCTTACTTTAACTGGAGTGAGATTTTTACTGCAAATTTGTTCTATAGGAAATGATACTTTTATTTAAAATTGTTGTCTGTACTTATATGGTATGGCTTGAAATAGAATTGTTAAAGTACAAATTAACTTGAAGGTAGTCAGAGCTCTTAGATTTTACACATCATTTTATAGCTTTTTTATTTTAGCCTTCAATATGCTTTCATGACTTCAACATGGTAGCTGTTTAAAGCCAGATTAGGACAACCTTCAGTACAGGATTCTCTTCAACTTTCTCACAGTTAAATTTAGTTAGTTCAGTGTGTTGATTGAGAACACCTCCCCATAGGCTGAGATTTTGAATATGTGGTCCGTAGTTGGTGTTACTGTTGTAGTAAGAGTAGAAGGTCTGTCCTTGATGATGTATGTTAATTGAGAGAAACACTGAGGTTTCAAAGCCTTCCATCAATCCTAGTGCACTCTGTTGGCTTCCTGGTAATTATTTAAGATGTGAAATCTCAGCTTTCTTTTCCAATTGTCAAGCTTGAAACTTCTCTTCAGTCACCATTGTCTGTTATCCATCTGGAACAGTAAGCCCAAATAAACCCTTCTCTCTATAAGTTGCTTAGGTCATGATATTTTAGCCCACCAATAGGAAGGTACATCAGACACTGAGAGTGTAAGCTTGTTCAGCCACTCTAGAATGCAGTATGGCAGTTTCTCAGGAAACTGGGAATAAATGTCCCCAAGGATCCAGCAATATCACTACTGGGCATATACTCTAAAGATGCACATTCGCACTCCAAAGGCATTAGCTCAACTATGTTCACAGTAGCATTATTTGTAATAGCAAGAACCTGGAAACTACCTAGATGCCCCTCAATTGAAGAATGGATTAACAAACTGTGGTTCATCTACACAATGGAGTACTACTCAGCGGTAAGAAAAAATGATATCCTCAAATTTGCAGGCAAATGGATGAATTTGGAGAATATCCTCCTGAGGAAGGTATCACAAACCCTGAAAGATAAGTAGGGGATGTTCTCACTCATTAGTGGAGTTTAAACAAAAAGCAAAGCATTCCCAAGCTGCAAACCACAAGCAGTGAACTGCTTGTGATCTGAAACAGCTTTGACTGCTGCCTTGGATCCCACTCCTTCCAGAGCAACATCTGCCTCAGTCCTGATGTTGGGGTGAGCAAAGTGTATCTGCCTGGAGTGGTTGCTGAACTAAGACACCTTGGACCATGGGGCCTCCTGCCCTTCTTGGGAGGAGATAAGGAAATGGGGAGAAGAGAGAGTGACTAGGAGGGGTAGGTGGGGTAAGGGAGTTTGAACAAAGGAATACATGGATAAAAAAATGAGACTTTATTCATAATAAAATTAAAAAATAAAACTATTTTGTTATCCTCTTTTTTGATGGTCCTTGTGCCTTGGGTTAGTGAAGCTCTCATAGAAGTATTCCACATAGCTTCTTATTCTCAAAGCTTTGACCTAATATATATCATTTGCCATCGACTGTTGTCCAGCACAAATAAAAGTTTACCAGAATGAGCTTGAAAGTAACCCAATTCTATGGTTAAATGTACATGGTTTTCTTACAAGGACCCAAGTACAATTCTAAGCACTATGAGTGAATTCTACTGTGTTAATGGGCAACCACAGCTTTGTGAACACCTAATTAAAAATTAATTTCAGGAATACAGGTACTAACAGTAAAGGGGAATGTATTCTATGTCATAAATGATCTTTTTTTCCAGTTTTTAGTTTTTTTCTGAATCATCTTCCACATCCCTTTAAAATGCATGTCCTCTAGTCATCCCTTCTTGCTTCCTTTCTTCAAAGCTTCCCAAGAGGAAATAAACGAACTCCTCAGCATGTCCACACTGTGTTCATTTTTCTGTTTCCTTTCAGCCATTTCTCACACACTTTCAGGAAGCCAGTCTCAGCAAGTAGCTTATTGCCTTCTCTGTGCATTTTATGTGCTGTACTCTGCTGGAAACAATGTATTGATTTACATGATGAGTGTGCACCACCCATATTACAAACAGGGATTCCCACACAGTACCTTTCTGAGTCCTTGCCAGTGAACACAGGGCTTGGTGCTTTCTTACCCCTTGCTCTGGTAATTCTAACAGTGTTCCTGTGATTATGCATGCGTTTGCCTCCTCCAGGAATATGTATGTTATTTTTCTCTGACAGAGAGATCATACCATCTCTGATTCTCCAGTGCTCTGCTGGTACAAATGTTTTTGGAGAATGAATGAGTGAGCTACAAAAAAGAGAAATGTGGCAAAGATTTCAAACAAGTTCAAAGCAAAGTTGAATAAAAGCATAAAAACATGAAACTTTAGCTACTCAATACTTGCCTTAGAGAACTAATCTGCTTTTCCTTGACAAATCACATTTCTATTCCACGTATGAGTCTACATATGAGGGTAAATTGATGCTACTTTGTACTGGTTTTCTAAATAAGATCTTCTTATAACTTCATATTGCAGATTGGGCTTACTCATCAATTTTAACATCCAAATAATGTTTGTTTTTATTCCTCTACATACTTATAAAATATACAACTTTTTTTTCTTTCTGACTTTATTTCCTATATATAACACCCAAATGATGTTGATATTAAACATGTTTGTGGTTTTTCACAAATGATGAGAAATCATTGAATTCATATATTCAGTACCAAGTCCCCTGCAAAATATGAAATGCAGTAGAAATGCTGTTTTTGTTTTAACACAATAGAGAGATACTTGAATAAACCTGACCTTTTCATATTCTCAGTTCTTCTAGTTCATGACTGTGATTTAGTTTTGCATACTACACCTGCTGCTTCTAATGCAAACCATCGCAGTGTGTGGTCCCCACTGCCATAAACATAGAATCTTTCTCATTGTGATTTCGGATCTTCAGCACTGATTATAATGATTCTTTGTCAGCTCAAAGCTGTCAACATTTTTCTCAAAGGACTACAGTCTTAGCTAGGGGAAGCACTGATAACTAGTAATGGGATTCAATGTGGACCTGTGTTCTCAAGTGAAAAGAAAAGACAAGAGAGAACAGGTTACTCTTTTTACTCACTGACAGAAAAAAAAAATGAGTCCTATGAATGTGACTTTTATGTTACCATGTCAGTATAGAAACCCCCCATGCTTTTAATGAAGCACTAGGCATTATTGTTGAAATTGTTCTTATTTTAGTTCAGGAATATCCTAAATAAAAGCCATGTGTAGTTATTGTTTTTTTTGCTTAATGCTTCTTAACACATCTCCTTTTTCATATAAAGTGATAAACTATGCAAACATTCGAATGCCTGATTACGCAAGTATCTTGCTAATTTACCAAGGTTAGCAGAAATGGTGCATAAAGTATATTGTTGGCTACGCATGGTTGAAAGGTGCAGAAGCAGCACTAGGCTGTGTATTTCACACTCCATAAACAAAATGGAGAAACACAGGAAAAAGGTGCAATATTTATCTAATCTAAATTCAGGCAACATCAGTATCTTTGATCTTTATTAGGTTAAATCACCATCTCTTCAAGAAATGACAAAATTATTAATTCAACAAACCAGCTGATGAACAATAGTGACATATGAATACTAAGCAAGCATTACTTCTGAGGTGATAAAAAAATAATTTCACATAGTTGGACATAACAGTAATTACTTAGGAAAAGCTTTAAGGTTTATTCCTAATGCATTTATTTATTCATTAATATACAAAAATATTGAGGTTTTATCTGTTCAAACTGCTATGGAATTGTATACCTGTCACAAATAGCAATTTCTGATATATTGAAGCAGAAATAACTTCAGGGTTTTGAGGAAAAAAAAACTACAAAGACAAATTAACAAAAGGAACATTTTGATATGCATATCAGTAAGAATAATCTAAGACATAACAAATGTCACCCAAGCTTCAAAGACTTATCTCATTGATAAACATTCACCTTGGAACTCAAACTAAAGAAAACAATAGTATTTCTGATTCATGAATCTTCTATTTGAAGAAGAGTCACAGAATCCCATTCATATTTTTCTGGCTGAGACATCTATACAATGGACAAGAATAATTATGGAAGGAACAAGAAAAAAGACTCAGAAAAAAATGCATTTTAAGTAATGCAATAAAGTCAATAGACAGAGTACTTTTGACAGATATTATATAAATAAATACAACTTCTAGAAATGTCTAAGGTAGAAAGGCATCATAGAGAAAGTAACAACTGACACAGAATAAGTCCTCTCTTGATTACCACCTCCTCCCAGGTTTTTGTTTTTCACTTTTAGTTTATTGCTTTTTGTTTTCCCTGTATGTGTGTCTATGAGCTGGCACTTAAGTGACTGATGGTTGTTTTCCTCAGGCAGGTGTTGTGAATCAAACCCAGATCCTGTAGAATGGTAGCCATGCTTGTAACTGCTAGCCTGTCTCCTTACATCTTGGTTGTGTGTGTGTGTGTGTGTGTGTGTGTGTGTGTGTGTGTAATTATCTGTGAAGATTCATAGATGGATTTGAGAATACCTCATAGCTAATCTGAGTCATCCACACAGATATAAAGAGATCAGAGAAAAGTCAGTGTTAATTTTGCCTGAGAACCTTTACACCTTATTGGTGAGTATTTCTGTTCTGTTTTGCACTGATGCTAGATTTCTTTGTTGATATGAGGGCTCCAGTTATTTTGACTCTCAATGTGGAATGGAGATCAGTGGCTTTCCAGGAATCCCTTAGACCTTTAGTAACAGATGATAATGCTGAGTGATCTGACCATAGGAACTGAGTAGTTAGTTATCAGTTCTGGGTTTTTCCAATGTGAAGACTGCAATTTTAGACTACCTAGCTTATATCTTGCAAATCAATCTAATTAATCCACTTATAATATATATTAAGTCTACCAGTCTCATTCCTATAGGCAATCTTATTCCAAAATATACAAGAAAATACATAAAATTGTAGGGTCTAAAAATTAATGACTTGAGAGGAATTATGAAGACCCTGAAATCTGCCTATGGGGGTTGTATCATATTTATTGGCCTAAAGAGCTAAGATATTTAAACTAAGGGAGGATTTGAATTAACAGATATCCCTTGCCATATAGAAGCCAGTGAAGTAATGGACAATTAAACTATTTCCAAGAAGAAGAGGAAGCCATGAAATGGAAGAGAAAGTGTAGAGATTGAAAAGCCTATTGCTTCTTTCTGGGAGGTTTTAATTTGATTACTATGTTTCTTAGAATGTTAGACCTTATACTGTCTATCTTAAGTACTGAGACAAAGGGATTAAATTCATTGAAAATAAGATATTTGTGGAGTGATTTTAAGCCACTTTTAATATTTTGATATTAAAATACCATTATTTTAAGTACAAGTTATGTTTATATGTTATGGTAAACACCTATAACATAAAATTCACTATATTAAATTTATGAAATTAATTATTAAATTTCATGGTATTTCATCATGTACCTAGGTAGTTGTCCAACCTCCACCAATAAATCTAATATATTTGGTAAAATTATTCAAACTTAATTCTTCACTCAGTACATACTACATATTCTTGGAAGTACTAAGAACAGATAGATTTGGACAGGAGAGGTTGATTGGATAGTAAAATGCTTGGCATGCAATCAATCACAAAGAACTGAGTTTAAAAGCCAAGAACCACATAGAGCTGGAAATGACAGTAACTTTCTGAAAGAGCAAAGTAAGAGGTGGAGACAAGAGAATTCTTAGATGCACATAGGCCAGCAACGTTGTGATAAACAATAGTAAACAAGACAAAATTCTGTCTCAAGGTGGAAGGTAGAAAATGACACCTAAGATTGTGGCATGGTACATGCATGCTGTGGTCATACGTAGGAATACATGCATGCACATGTACATGCACACCACTCCCCCCCCCACTTGATACACACAGCTTTAAACAAGGAAAAAAAGTGAACATTTTAAATCTGGAAAAAAATGACAAGAAGAAAATGGTAATTGTCAGTGGATGGGATGTGGATGTATGTGACAGTATTCAAGAGTGCAGAATTTCAGTTTTGCAAAAGAAAGCTGGTCCTATAATACCCACCATATTCTCAGCATAGTTCATGCTCCAAATAGTTTACATTATCAGTCTTCATAGTAATAAATATACTGATAGACTGGTTTATTGCTGCATTAAAGTGAATGTTAATATCATCATCTAGTAGTCACAAGAAATTCAAGTTATTGAGTTCTTGGTGTTTCAGTGTACCAGGTATGGTGATAGGAAAGAAAAACAAATTTTTTTTTTAAAAAATACTCATTCTATTAGTGTTTCCTTGCATATACAAGTGGTTCTGTTACAGTTCTTACAATTAAGGAGAGTCCATCTCACAACTTTCTTATGTTCAATTTCAGTAAAGTCGACTATTTGGAAATATCATTGATTAGAAAGTATACACGTTGTTTTTGACATACATCTTGGGTCTCTGAAGGATGTTTTTATTTCCTGGAATTATCCGTAGTAAGCTTGGTAAGTCAATAGTCCTTTGACCATGACCCTCAGAGACAAACATGGGTCACTAACTTACAGTTGCTTCAGTTAATTCTTACTATACAGATTCACAACCCCTGGAGAACAAAAAACACCAAATGAGCAAAAGCATACATAGGCAAGTTTCAGTGAAGAAATTTGAGTGAGAAACAGTAGCACAGAGTTCTCTGGACCCTCACATCCTTAAATTATGTCACAATATCTTCCAAATATGTATATAAACTAAAAGCACCTTTTTCTCCTGCTTTCATGCTTATCTTATCATCCTCCTATGTTAGCACATTATTGAGAACAATAATAGCTTATAGGTAGATTATGTCATAAATTAATGTAGAATCAGGGACAACTGTTTTCATCTTTGTCTTTTAGATTATGTAGAGACTCAACATCCAAGTGGCATTGTGAAGTGAGTGTCATACATTCAGAATCAGAGGACTTCACACAATAGTAGCTGTTGGAGTTAGTGGTGCTTTCTAAGAAATAGAAGTGTCCAAACAGGTTGAAGATATGGTGCTGCTGCTGCATTCCATAAACAACTTAGAAATCTACAACAAAGAAATGGCACACACACACAAACAAACAAACAAACAAACAAAACCTTCTGGTTTGACTGTAGAAGGGTTGTTTAGCAAAAATTTGTGGTGGCCATCGTACATCTGTGGGCATTAGCTGTGATCCACTGTGCTTTCTTTACCTGTAGCTGAGCCTAACCTGGCTTGGGGAGCTTTAGATTTTATTTTTTTATGTTCATATATTTTAGAGAAAAGAGAAGTTTGATTACTGTATGGTTTTTTTTTTGTTATCCTGGATGTTTTGCTTTTTTATATAAAGTTTGATACTGATTTTTAAAAAACAATAAAGAAAAAAGAGGAAAATAAATGTCAGTCTACTGAAAGAGAGGCAGCAACTTCTGGTCTACTAGATTTTTAATTATAATTATGTGGTTTACCAGGAAACAAAGGCTGGATGTTTTACTTGATCTCAGGTTTGGTGTGACCAGCTGTGAGAAGGATCAAAACCTCAGTTTCTACTTTAGTTTATGAGACTGGCCCATGAGTCCATGAATTCTTTCCTGGGGAAGCCAGGGCTGTAGCTTATTTGACCCAGGAGACTGGATCATAGAGTAGAGTCACCTTCATAATTTTATTATAGGTTTTTTATGCAGAATTCTTTAGGAGGCCACATGAATGTCTTCAAACCACTGATACTTTGTTAACTCTCAGTTATCAATTAGGTAGAGAGATGCATAAAAATTTATGTCTTATGCTTGATTGTTTGTGTATTTATGCAGCTGTTTGGTAAATTCCAACTATTTGCTAACACTATAATATCAAAATGAAGACTATATTGGCCTTAAATGATATAAAAATTAAGTCAATTTCAACACAAATTGTGATAGTACTATTTTAAATTGCAGTATAATAAAACAAATTTTCAGCCTTTGAGAATCATAAATGAGTATGGGATTTGATGGGAGACATGCTGTTTCTTACAGAGTATTCTTCTCCCTGGTAAGTGTTATTTCTCCCAGAATAGAACGTGTGTTTTACTGTCTAATTTTGCATTTCTAGTCACAATGTTGCCCATTTCATTATATCCATGGATATATTTCTCTTTATCTTTTTAATAATTAGGATTTGTAATTATTGAGATTTCATCAAATGTTTATATTTCCTATTTTACTTTTTCAAATTTCCCATTATCCTTGCTATAACAAAGACTTCAGTTAAAATATTGATGGAAACCTCTATTTTCTCATCCTTTATACACCAAAAATGGTAATTTTTTAAAACTAATCATGATCTGGTTGATTTGTTTTCTGCCCCTTATTTTATTTAATGCCTTGATAAATTTGTCATTTTGTTACAAACAGTTTTGTATTTTAGTATTTCTTTATTGTGTTAATTTTATTAATTTATTCTTTATACATTATTTTGGCTATACTTTCTTTTTTGTACATTTCAACATATATTCTTTAGTGTGTTAGAGAAAAACTTTACTATTGGTTTGAGGTATTTGTTGTTGGTATTTCTTATTTTGGTTTGATTTTTTAATTTGTTTTTTTTCCATTATTTCATTGCCTTTTCTATTAAATAAATATTTATTCTGATGACTATTTAGTAATGTAATTTGAATTATTTTTTAAAACATTTGTCATGGAGGTTACAATATTTCCCTAAATAAAAAAATAATTTCAAATAATATAAAATAGTAAAATACATAACTTTGACTCCAGTGTACCTGTATATATTCTGTTCTCATTTGGAATTCTCAGAAATCTAAGGTATTGATAGTTTAGAGTGCCAGTCAGAACTTGTGAGATGCCTGAGACTTGAGTGCTGCTTCTGATACACAACCTTAAGAGACTGCTATCAGAGTCTCCATCCTAACATCTACACTTCCCATTACTCAATCAATGAAGTTCATGCTGCTGAAAGAGTAAGAATCTGTGAGTGTAACATAATGGCTTCACAGCAGTCCTGATAGTGCTTAAATTATATAGCAAGGCAGCATTTGTTCCACTTGTGACATATGGCTTTTTAGTACATTTTTGCAGCCCAGTCAAGAACACAATGAGTAGTTTTTGCCTTCAACTTGGGGAATGATACAAAGTCTCCAGCTTCTACTAATCACCTGTCTGTATCCCTCAAGGTTTCCAGGCAAATGTAGACTGCTCCCTTCTGCCAGCCTGCTCTTCTCTTTTGTCCTGAACCTTCCCCTTTGACTTGATTTTGTACACAGTATAGAAACTAGTTAAACTGATTATAACTCTGGGATATAATAGTTTTTAGCTCTAATGATAATTGATCTTTAAGCCAAATTTTCTCTTCTCGAACAAACATTATTTCCCTTATCCTTACATTAGTAATCAAACTTCAAGGAAGTAAACTATGCATAATTTTATAATTGTAGTATGTAATTGTATAATTATAATCCTATATAATCTTATAGTTCTCAGCGTACAAGACATGATTACAAAACAATGCCTCTCCCTCCTATTTTCTCTGTACATATGATAGATGCTACACTGTTGTTTTAATAAAGAAATTTGCTGGAACTTTTGATTGATAAGGAGTTACACATTAAACATAGGGATAGCCAAGACACTGAGATGAAGAAGAATTAGTTAATAACATTAAGTTAGTAGATGTTTTTATGTGTCTAGTAACCAATCAAAATGGAATTAAAATGTAGACAGAGGTAAGGAAGTTCAGAACCCAGACACTTTTCTTGAACGTTATTTATAGTGACTTCCCTAGTCATAATCCTCTTTCAGGGAGAATTTGATAACACAAACAAGCACACAATTTAATTTAAATTGTAAAATGACATTCTATTTATTTTTTTCTGCTGTGCACATACTTCACATATAGAAATTCTAGAGTCCCAGTTTTTAACAGAAATTCAGGGATTATATTTACTTTCAAAAGATACCTTTTTGCTCAAAATTACATGTGCTGTAATTCTCAGATGTGGCTGAGAGACCTGTATTTCTATGTTTTAATTGTTTTTTTTTAACTTTTAAATTATTTTAACTCATATATTACACAGACATTTACATATATATCATGGTTTAATGTTTAGATACATACAGACATTGTAGAACAGTCAAATGAGATTATGCATATGTGTTTCCTCAAATTTTTGCCATTTTCTCATAGTAAAATGATCTAAGATCAGTTATTTTAACTTTTGACATGTATCATATATTACTGTTAGTTATTTTAATGCCCGATGATAGCACCCATGATCTTATTACAACTGCCTAATTGGAACTTTGTACCCTGACCAACCTTTCACATCTATCCCTCTGCCTACATTTTCCATCACAGGTTTTAATTTAAATTGTTGACACTAAAGCTTTAGAGAGAAATGAATGAAGGAAAAAAACTCTGGAATCTTCCTTTCAAACTTCATGGAATTGGGTTGCTGACTCTGCAATAAACAGTTGAATTTGGATTACCTTAGAGTTAAGTGTTACAACAGTGACTTGTCTTTTTTTATCTACCTCTTTAAGCCTAGAATATACATGACTAATGAATTTGGAATCATAAAAAACAAGAACTAAGAGCAGCTGGCCATCTACCAGAAGATCTGCCCAATGTTCCCACAAGCTCGCTTCCCTTATGCATGGTGTGATTTTTAGATGTGCCAACATGAAGCTCATTGCTTTACATGCACAATGGATAAACACAAGGCTAGTTAAAGTTTTTAATTTGAAAAATAAGTTAACATTATATCACATAATTTATGGGAAATGTACAATACATTTTATCAACTGCATGTAAAACCTGAAAATGTGATTTATAGGAATTTGCCATTTCAGCATGATGAATTGATTGTCATGTTGAGGATTATGGAATTAGCTGGAAGAACAGATGATTAACCACCATAGCATTTTGGCTAGTGAAGTTTTTTCTTCTGATTTTTGAACATTAATAAATCATACTTCAGCATATGGGATTATTTTGGCAATACAGACACTTATCAGTTTAATCATTTCAAACCAGTGCAACGTGTGAGCTGCAAATGTTGCATACATGAAATCCAGTTAGTAAGAACAATTTGAGTATTATTCTTATAGTCACATTAATTACAGGTGAAACAATCCTTGAAGAGCTAAGGAAACATAGCACAACTTATCTGCTATTTACTAGGGGAAGGAAAAAAGAATCAATATGGCCATTAATTGCACAAATAGCAATAAATACTTTGGCTGCACTCCAGGAAGTGTACCAACTGAGAGAATTTTTTGTACTGCTGGTTTCATTACACAGATCGTAGCCACAGTAAAGCGGGCAGTGGACTGATGTTCAATAAACTAAATTTAATGTTACTCAATTATGATCATCGTGCTCAGATATAATACTAATAGGAATGTCAACCACGATTACATTTTCAGATTTATGTAAAATAATTCAAATGCTATTTGCTATCCCTCAGATACAAGGTTCATCTGGTTGTTTATGCAGTGAGTTGATATTGATCGTGCACAGCAAGTAGCATAGGAGAGGCCCAATGGCAAGTATATATAACATCCCCTGTGCCAGCAGCCAGGGTGCTGTGCCAACTAGGGGCAGCATGCCAAGTCATCAAGTAGATAGCACACCTCTGCAAAGCTGCCTTGGTGCTTTTTTTTTATTTTTTACAATATTTCTTTGAATTGCTCACATGTGCCATGAATAATTCTTGCCAACATTACCCAGCATGAAACAGAAATGAAGGCAGGGAAATGTCTTTCTTAGAGAATTCTTTGCAGACCTAAATGAATCCAGTGAAGATATCACTCTAACATCATTATATGCTGTTAGGTACGGCTGGGGCTGTGTCATTTAGCAAAGTATTACTCAGTGGGCTGAGCAGCTGGTATATATGATTTTCTATACCACCTGCAAAAAATATGCCAAACCATATAATCAACCACCTGGCCAAGAAAGTAGGGTAGCTAAACACCACTTTGTTGCTGCACCCATATTTCCAGGAAGCTTGAAAACATAACAGACACAGGCAGAGTGAACATGTGTGCAAGCTAAGGTTTGTTAAAGCTTTTCTGTTCAATAAAGCATACAGTGCCTGCTGTTCAGAGTACTGTCAAACAGATTTGCTTTGTTTCTAATGAAGGTGTTTGGGCATTTTGCTGGCACAAATGGAGTAAAATTACGTACTTAAAACAAAATTTTAAAACAACAACACAACAAACTACCACTTCAACTGCACTGAAACAGATTGGAAAATATGAGAATAGGTATAAACTGAAACTTCATAATGAATTAGTATCATTACTATGGATGAATCATTCATTTAGGAGGAGCCTGCCTAGATTTGAACAACCTATATCTAACAGCTTTCACAAACTTCTTTCTGCCCAAAACATGTGTTTATTATAATGATCTCCATGCCATTACTCAGGAGGAAAATACTTTACAGGTGCCCTATTTGCTTTTTTGGGTATAAGTGAGGATAAGAATAATTTGATTCTATACTAATGCTTCTACCACCACATTCTGAGGGACAGAGGAGTCAGTCCCATTATCTGACCTTTTCCCTGGCATTCTGTGCAATGCACCTTATACAATTATAGCCTCTCATTGTTTATCAGATTACTGGAGTCAGAAGTAATAACCAGATGAGAGAGAGCATTTGATGTGAAGATGTGGAACAAAGGGGTTTTCTGCTGAGAGACAAAGGTCTCTTTCTCTCATTATCTCTATGGCTATGAGTCTATCCTCATTAGATTCTTCCTTTGTCCCTTTTAATTATGGAAAGACTGATTGAGGACTTGTTTGTTCTATCCCAACTCCTTAAATGAATTGTTAGAATTCTGAATCCTTGTGGAAGCTCTGCTATATAGTACTAGATTTCTTTACAGCTGTCTCTTCATTGAGATTTCTTTTGGTTATTACTCATTCCAGTTTTCCTTAATCATTCAACTGGATAGAAATTTCTAACAATATTTCCTGCTTTTTATGGACATTGGTGGGGTATAGGTCACAAACCTGAGTTCAGCTTCCTGTGGGAAATGAGAAGCAAGAGAGAAAAAATACAGAAGTATAAAAACCTACTAGAAAATATATCATGGAGATCAGATGTAAGAGCAGAACACAGAAAAAGTGACTTTTATTTGTGACAAGTGTTATGACTGGTAATGTCATTGTTTTGCCTAAAATTTTAATGACAATTCATCTCAAACTAAAATTTAAGTTTTTAAATATTTTTCTCTTAGTTAAAAAATATTATGGAGGTGAAGACAATGTAGCTGCACCCAGACAAAGCATCTGCTGCTGTTGGCACAGGCCTTGGTCATCTCAACTTTTTATTTGATAGGTAGGATGTGGAGTTGTCTACACTTTATCGTTTGTTCTGGTTCAGTACTAGGTGATTTAAAAAATATTCGGACCATCCAAGAATAATATTGATAAAATCCTCTAAGGATGTAAACAGTATTTACTTGCCATGCGTCATTCTTTGCTTCTGAAACTCCTATAGGCATCATCAAAAAATGTGTAGTTAATTGTTACCTCATTACTCACTCATATGTTCTGTCCTCTTTCCCTTTCAGCTAATTGTTTTTATCCTGTGGTGTTGAGCTATGTATATAATGTTAATATTTTTATCCCCTTTTCTTCTTATTCTCTCTCTTTTTTCTGTTTTAATAAAGTATAATTATTCTTGTGCTCAAATATTCACCTACTAAAGTTTTGTGATGATCTCAGTCACATAGTGAATATTCAGAACAAGGTTTATACTGGATATTTTTAAAAAAACATTTTTTAAATTGAACTTTTCCTGAAGCCTGAATTTATTAGGGATATGAATCAGTTTTCTAAAGCCTAAGTTGTATTAGACTTAAACTCCTTATGATAAAAAATTATTATTTGTATTGAGATATGATATAGATACCTAATAATATTAAAAATTTGAGGATAAGTAGGAACAAAACAAAGCAGGAATGTTCTAAGGTATTTTATTTTAAGGTGTTATTTTTAATATATTGGGTAAAATATACATTATTAAAATTAACTTCATTTTTTGTATTTTTTTAGATAATTAATAGAAAGTGTGTCATACTATAAATATTCAAGTTGTACCTCTGCTGAACACAACTGCTTGCATGTTACAGTTAATATTTATTCTAAGTTTTGGACTGGTATCACTAGAAATAACTCCCAAACATATTTTCAATATATTTACATACAAGGCTGTAGTTACAAATTTCTCATGTTGTGTAAGTCCTGTTGCATTGGCATGTGGAAAACTGAGACATGTGTTGTGCAATAGCTGGAGCCATGGATTAGCTGTGGTGGTGAACATAAGGAAGTTTCTCTGTAGAGTTGATGAACTACCATGAAGTTTGCTACAATTAAAGTTGAGTGAACAGCTTGGGATTGGAATCATCTTGGACTGACTTATTGGATCCCACTCCCCCTAGAGGAACACCTGACTCAGTCTTAATGTTGTGGGAGAAAACTGGATTTGCCAGGAGTGGAGGCTGAACTAAGCAATATTGGGACCTTGGGACCATGGGACCACCTGCCCATGGTGAGGATGGGGAGATGTGGAGAAGAGAGAAGGACCTGATGTGGTGGGAGGGGGAAGGGACCTTGAATAAGGACATACAAGGATAGAAAATGTGACTTCTTTGTTCATAATAATAAAAAAAGACAATAAAAGTTGCGTGAAAGTTGAAAATGGAGAATAATGTAAATCAAACCAATCCATCAGAAAGACCCTCTAAATATCAGTTGCAAACACATTTACAATGAGTGTTACAATCATCATACAAGACACCAGGAGATCTTAGGAATGTGCATGTTAGATTCTAGACCTATTAGAAAACCTTTAATTTTCTTATATAATGAAAAGACAGAAATACTATTCTTACCACTACAGTTTTATTCAGAAAATTAATGCTTAAGCTTATCATGTTGTGGCACTTTATCCACTGAATGAGTTGCTCTAAAACCACATTCCATGTTCTCACAGTACAATGGCAATTTTCATTTGGCCTCCAGCTTTATTAAGGAACCCATACACAGTTTCCCTGTAGAGGTTTCTGGTAATCTTTTTTTAACTTATCCTTGGCATAGAGATCATGCAGGAATTAGTGCCACCTTCCCATCTCTGGCACATCAGTAGAAACGACAGTATACCATGAATTTCAGTGACAGAATCCATTCTAGATAGCTTAACAAGAAAGGAGTCAATGTCAGAAATTTGGACTCTAAAATTATTGACTGAGAGGAGGAAGAAAAATGAAGAAAAGAATGCCAGAACTTTGCCTCAAAATTATCCTAAAACCTTCTCACCTGTGGTCTGGGAAGTAAAAAAAAGATATGAAGATCTGAGGGTTCTGCTTAGCCATGCCACCCCTGAGACCTCCTTCACAGAGCAAATACTGACTGTTGCTCAGTGAGCTATCTAAGTATTCATTCACTTGTACCAGTTTCTAGTAATTGGAAATGAGAAAAAGAATAAAATCCATAAGAAAATGTAGAAGAAATTTTGACATTTTCATCAAAAAAATATTACTAATACTATTGCATTCATTTCAATAAGAAGATAGGGTTTTTCACTTTTGTGTGTTAATAGATGTATCTTCTAATGCAAATATATGTATTTATAATGAAGCCCCTAAGTATGTAGGACAAGAAAGAAAAATAATCACATAAGAAATAGGCAGTTGTATCCCAGGAGGGATATCTTCAAAATATTTTTCATAGTAATGACAAATCAAGCAAACAAAACAGTTTATAAATTCATCATTCAAACATAATTATGATTTCCTTATAGATAAATGAATGTTATTGTGACAGCCGTGATGAATTGTCATTTATGCAAACACATGTAGGTGAAGAACTTTAAGCATGCTTGCCCTTTGCCCTAAGTAATGACATCATGTCAATCTTACATGCCTTTGTTATACAAAAATCATTCAAGGAACATTCTTACATGGAAATCATTCAGTGCCTTTCCAAATGAGGCAAAGACACATGGGAGACTTGATGTTAGCATTTTGTGCGTGAAAGTACTTGCCAGCATGCTGCCAAGGGAGCCATATTAGGTTTATTAAGGAGGGGGAGGAGGAGAGGAAGAGAGGAGAGGGGAGAGAGAAAGAGAGTAGGGGATAGAGAGGAAGAGAAAAAGAGAGAGTCTCCCACGTGGTTGGGGATTTTAAAGGTTGTCATGTCTATGTCAGAGGCCCTTTGGAGCCCCTGCAGGTGGGGCGTGGCCACAGCAACACTACAATCTAACACTTGACTTTAGAAATAACCCTGAAAAGTGATAGTTTTCTGGTGGCTCAATAAATGCATTAATGACAAATAGATATTCTGTTGTCACTCTATTAACCAAAGGGTTACCATGAGTATTTTGATTTTTCTTTGTGATAAATTGTTCACAAATTCATCATACTTGTCTATGATTCTGAGAGTTACTTAATTGACAGGTTTCTTTCTTTTTCTGCAGCTTTTAGTGGCATGGCACACTTCCTTACCTCTCTGCCTTCAGACTTATAGTAAAATATATATTTTAGGTAGATTTGTAGCCATATATGTATTTTTGTATCTGTTTCTATGACTATATCCATGTGTGACTCCTTAGCTAATATCTTCTAGAGACTAAAGAACATAAAAGAGTAAGAGACTTGTAAATAACTTGTATTCTTAAATCTCTACTTGGTATTATTATAATTATAGACATCTTCCATAGCAAAATAGTCATGTCTCCAGCTTTACTAAGAAGAATGTCAAATTGGGTGATTGAATGTTACTTAGGGCTTACTTTATCTATATAACTGTCTGAGATAAGAATTGCAAGCTAATAATAATTACAGTAATGTCAGAATTCTAGAGGACAGTGATGGCTTATTTAGCAGAGTAAGATAATTACAATGTTCTAAATGGAAATTTACCCTCTACTTTAAGAGAGTTAAAAATGGAACATGTGTAGTATTCAGTTATGCCTCAATATCTGGTATCTCAAAAATACAGTTTTGCTTGAAATATTTTAATAAATAATTCTTACTTGATCCAAAATGCTTTCAAAAAAATATGTGGTTATATAAATATGTTTTATATTTATATATAAAAACTATTATATTTTTGCAAAAGAAATCTTGAAAATGTATTCTTTTGAAATGTTACAAATCATCCATACTTCATGATTACTACTAGATATATTTTAGGCATTTTCTCAAGTTCAGTGCCTCATTTTTAAGTTTGCATATCTAAAGGTATAGTAATTTTGCATACATACGTCTTTATACCATGAACACTAAAGTAAGGGAATAATTATTTTCATATTTCAACAGCACATACACACACACACATATATATATGTGCAATGAATGAGCATATATACTTACCAAATTGATGACAAATTAGTAGAAGCCATTATTTAACATATGCAACAACATACAGAAAAGTCAATATAATCTCAGAACTATTTTTAGTAGGGAAGTCTATCTTTATATAATTTTTATGACTCTAATTTTTAAAGGCAATTAAATTACTAAAATATGCATATTGATACACAAAGAAAGTAACATGGAACTTAAAATATCTTCCATTAACCCAACCATAGCAAGTTTTCTATTGCTTTTTCAAAGTTTTGTGTTTTTAAATATTTTTTAAATAGTCAAAAGCATTCAAGAAGAAACCTTGAATGGAGTAAATAGTAACAATCATTAGTTTGAAATGTTACACTGAGAGATAGACTAAGGTGATCAGTTTGTTACTTCCACTAATTTAAGTCAAATAATCTAGCATAGTACAATAGCAGTGTCATAATGTATCTTTGGAGAATTTTTCTTTTTTTCATTTGAAATAAAAAAAAAGTTGGGAATTTTAAGTGGAAATTTTGCTTCCACCTTATATTAGCCAATTTGGCCATCATTAGAAAGATTAAATTAGGATTGCCTAAAGGGGCCTATTTTAGACTTGTATCATTTGTTTGACATCTTGTAAATTCTGTCAAAACAACTGGTCAAAATATCTAATGGGTTATTAGCTAGGAATGACCAGTTAACAAAACAAAATATCCATGTGGTCTTTTAGAATTTGAAAAGCACTTTAACAAACATTCCATTTATTTTTTCTCACAACCACAAACAGGCGCTAAGAAATCATATTTATAGCCAGCATGTTCAAAAGAAATAAGGTTAATAAAAAGAAACTAGAAAATTCACTCATGGACATAAGGTTTTTGAAACCACATCTAGTTCCTCCACAAAAACATTTTTTCCTTTAAATAAGACAATTTTATTCCATAAAATCCCTAAGGTTTTTATTTTCACTTTAATTATTCTTCTTATGTAAAAGCATCCCAATGCAGCCTTCTCTCTATCCCCTCCTTTTGTCCTCCTATTCTTCTAGATCCCCTGTAAATCTGTTTCCCTACAGAAAAGAGCAGATCTCCCAGTGTGGGGCAAAATCTAATTTGAACCACAGTTTTCTGCTATGGCTGCTACAGGTATTTTACAAATATTTAAAGAACATCACAATATTATTAAGTGGCTCATATAAATATATGACATTTCTTCTGGATGACTTTAACTAGCTATTAGCCATGGACTGTACAAACAGTTCCCAGAAACGTGTCTTTGAGCTTCAGGAACTTAAGCAGGACAAATACCAACAACATAAAGCTGGGAAGGGTAGGGCAGTATATGCAAATGGAGACTCATCAGAAGTTTGGATTCTCAGAGCCTTTATTTTATGTAGCATAAATGAGAAAGAGGAGTAGTAAAATATTGGTATAGAGTTATCTTTCGAAGATTGTCTCAGAAGGCATAATCATGGCATAATCTGGATGAGGAAAGTGCAATAGGATCTTATTGTAGGTACTGTATTTGCTAAAGGTCAACTATTCATCAACATGCATATTTGGATAGGGGAATAGCCTTGCCATTTCTCTAATCCTTACCTTAGTAATACCCACAAATCTGAGACACTGGTATCCTTTTTTTTTTTTTTTAACTTTATAAATGGTTTTTTTATTTATTATTTTTTCTTTATTTATTTTGTATTTATCAAGAAAAACAGTAAAATGAATTTAAAATACTGAGAAGTTAACAATAAATATAAAGAAGATAAAAATCATAAGCATGACTTATCAAGGGTGATAATGCAAATAAGATTGCTACACATATATTTACTTTGTGTTCAGCAAAACAATCTTTCTTACTTATCTGGAAAGTATAATTAAACTTTGACATTTATTTGAAATATGTAATAACACAAATAATCTATATTATTTAATAATATGTAAATATACACTACACTATATAATAAAATAACTATCATATATTTTATATATACATAATATTAAATAAAAATTTTACTTTCTCATTGTTAGCAACTGTTTATGAAACATATTTTTCTATATTGGATTAGCTGTTATAAAACAATCTTTGAAAAAAATTTTAATGGCACAGAAATTAAGACTGGGAAATGTTGGGCTAGGCCACATGACTCTGATCTGAAATTCCAGTTATAAAGGAGGACCATAGTTTAATGCATATCTCAGCTACAGGATGAGTTTAAGATCATATTGGATAAAATACTGAGACTATATCAAATTAAATGTAATAATAATGTTTGGGCCATGGTAGAATATTTGTTTGTTTGTATGTGTAAGCAAAATAAATATTACCCTACTTTTAATTTTTCTATCTATTTATTCTTTTCTCATACACTATACCTGACTTCATCCTCCCCTCTCAATAAAACTCCCAGTTCCCTATCCCCCTCCTCTCTCCCTCAGATCCACTGTTCCTCTCTTTTCCTTCAGAAAAGAGCAGTCTTCCAAGGACTATCAACCAAACACTTCATAACAAGATGCCATAAGACTAGGAATAAACTCTTATATAAAAGCTGGGCAAGGCAACCAAGTAGGACAAAAAGGGTCCTAAGAACAGGCAAATGAATCAGAGAAAACCCATTTTTACTATTAAAAGTTTTACAAAAGCCCCAAGAAGAACAACTACAACATATTTGCAAAATACCTAGCCTAGTCTCATGCAGACTCCCTGATTGCCTTGTGTCTGTGAGCCCCTACCAGCCCCATATAGTTGATTCTGTGGGCCTTCATCTAGTGTCTAGTGGCCTGAAACTCCTGGGCTACTCCAATTCTTCCTTTCATCTTACTAGTTGTCTAGCTCAATCTTTGTCAGAGAGGCATTCTCTGACAGTTAATGGAGCAGATGCAGAGACCTAGAGCCAATCATTGGGTGGAGTTAAGGGAACTCACAGAAGACACACTTTTAATCTCCAGTTTTGAACTCAAACAAAAAGTAATCAAAAACAAAACCTAGGAGATAAGTAATAAAAAAGTGTACAGATTCATGAGTACAAAGGTGGGGTAACATTGTACTGAAAAGACTTCATGAAAAAATTTTCATATTTTCTTACTGAGACATATGATTCTTTAAAGAGTAACTATGTTAAGGCAGCTCTCACACAACAGAGCCTACACCTAGGAATCAATAACTATTATAATGCATACTTGGCTAATTTTTTAATACTTCTGTTTGGAAGTAACGACTGGCTTAATATTGTAAAAGATTTTGTAAAGAAAAAGGTAGGATAACACCAGAGATGCACCAAAGTTATTGGACCTTGAAGGAACAATACTCAACTTTATTAGGAATAACAGAAAATCCAGGATTGTCAAAACAATTTTGCTTAACAAGAGAACCTCAGGAGGGATCACCATCCCCAACTTCAAGTTATACTATAGAGTTACAGTAATAAAAGCAGCCTGGTACTGGCATAAAAACAGACTTGTGGATCAAATGGAATGGGATTGAGGATCTGGGCATTAACCCAAAAACCTATGAACACATGATCTTTGAAAAAGATCCCAAAATATTCAATTTATTTAATTAGCATTTACATGGCAAGATCCTACTATTTTATGTTCTGTCCTTTGGGCTCTGAGCATTTGTGTCCTACTTCAGACTAGACTCACGAAGAGCTAACATCATGCTTAGGAAACAGGAAGACAGAGTGAAGGGTAAGAGGTTCATAGATTCAAGGAAACTGTTAAACTTGATATTCTCTATTGTTCTTGTAAAAGACAACATTGAACCAATTTGAAGTCCTTAACAGCAAAATAGAGTGTCAGAATCTCTGATATTTTTGAAACTAATTGGAAAAGTATCAATTTTTGCTAAAGTGCAGAGTGATTCTTGATGATGAATAGTTGATCTTGAATAAATTACTATATTACATCTAATTGGCAATTTTACATGACCAGAAAGTTGCCAAAAGTTCAAAATGGGAAATATGAAAACATTACAGGTAGTAAGTGTAAGTGTTAATTATAAATAATGACCTAATATAACACTGATTCAACTGTAAAATATTGGATTTTTTCCATTAAAACCATGATTATTTATTTATTTATTTTAAGGATAAAACACAATTGGCAAACTCTTAACCAAAGTAAAAAAAAAAAAAGGAAGACCTACTTCAATCAAACTAGAAATTGAAAGGCAAAAATTATAACAGATATGAATGAAATTCCAGAAAACCATAAGGACATACATTATAAATTTGTTTTGATAAATTGAAGAATCTGAAAATACTGGTGAGTTTTTAGATAGCAAATTTAAACTTAAGTTCAACAAATGATTTTAACAACTGCAAACTTTATAACCTGCTTGAAATACAATAAAATACTCCATACTAAAAATAAAAAACAGCAATAACAGAAACAAACACAAGAAAATATCGACTTACTACCTAATTCTACTGTAACTAAAAAAAACTAAGACAAATAAATATCATATAATTCCCAAATCTTAGAAAATAAACAAAGCTTTAAATGTTACAAAGCCAGTAAAATCCTGATAGTAATCATAGTATTTCTTTTTTCTTTTTAAAAATTATTTGGTGATTTTATGTCAGACACCTCATCAAACTCAGCTGTCAGTCCTCTCAATTTCATACCCACTCTTACAATCTCCCCATTTACAAAAAAGCTTATTCATGATGTTCACTTTTCTACCATCCATTTGCCTACAAATTCTAGGATATCATTTTTTCTTACTGCTGAGTAGTACTCCATTGTGTAGATGTACCACAGTTTGTTAATCCATTCTTCAGTTGAGGGGCATTTAGGTTGTTTCCAGGTTCTTGATGTTACAAATAATGCTGCTATGAACATAGTTGAGCTAATGCTTTTGAGGTGTGACTGTGCATCTTTAGGGTATATGCCTAAGAGTGGTATTTCTGGATCCTTGGGGAGATTGATTTCCAGTTTTCTAAGAAACTGTCATACTGCATTCCAGAATGGCTGAACACATGCAAGGATCACACGTAAAAAACATGATTATTTACAAAAGGATAACATAAGACTAGAATTTTATGCTAGCATAGAAGTCCTATGACCTGTGTGCCTGTGCATGGCAATACCATTGGTAGGAATCTTGCTTGAGAGTTGTTCTGCTTTTCTATACTTATTTCACTATCATTTATATCATACTTCAATTAAAGTATTATATATTCTTTTATCACTTATTGCTTTCCTCCAGAGTTTTTATTTGTGTTATACTTTTAGAATAATAATAATTTCTCACATTATCTGCTTTTATTCTTTACTTAATGTACCCATGTTACCTTTAATACAATTTTACACATCCATAAGAGCTAACAAAGAATTTGATATATGCTTATTCAGATTCTCAAATATTTTACAACTACTCAACTTCTAAAACACTTTAATTTCTTAAACAAAAGTATCCAGAAAAAAATGCCTTGATATTTTGGAGACTAAGATAGATGAAAGAGCATTAAGTATTTTTTAAATTGGGAAGCTAGATTATGTTAACTGTGTGTGTGTGTGTGTGTGTGTGTGTGTGTGTTTAGGTCATGTATATGTCTGTAAGTATACGTGGTACTTGCACTTATATATGCATGTATGTGCCGTTTTTCAGAGTGTTTGCCTGAGTGACTGTATATGACTGTATTTGTGTATATGCGTTTTTGTGTGTAGATGTGGTATGTATGTACTTGTGTATGTATGTATAGAGTCTGGGAGACGTGTCTGTATGTCAGGATGTATATTCACACATATGTACATTTTGTTTGTGTACTTGTGTATATGTGTTTATTTGTGATTGTATTTGTGTCTACTCAGTATGTGTGTGGTGTATGCACATGCTTGCTAGCAGTCTTAGCTTATTGGCGGTGGTAACAATGTTTGTTAGCTTTTTTCTTTTCATATAAAAATGCCTAATTTTAAAGAAGACACATAAAGTATCAAATGCAATGTGATGGTTTTGTTAAATAATAAGGAACAGTAGCATACTGAAATAAATAATTCTCATAGAGGTAAAATATATACAACTATAAAATCATAAATATGCTGGAGAATTATAATATGAATTTGTAAATTGTATGCAAATAGCTTGAAACCAGATCTATAAAGACATAAATAACACAACAAGACTGAAAGGTTTATATGTTGGCTTGTTTATAGAGTAGCACAAACATTTTTCTTTTTTAATTGGCAATTAATTTTCGGCAGCCATCTAGGTACTTTCATGTCAAATTACTTTTCCTACACTAAACAAGATTAGGCATCCGAGCAGCCAAGCACTTACGTGAAAGTGAGAAACTGACTGTCAAGTAGATATTTTCCACCTATAACCAATTAAAATGCTTCGTTTTTGATGAATGAGTGTTGTAATTTCACATTTCATATTTTTACCTAAATACCTACGTGTATAACATTCCTGTTCACAAAGGGCTACAAAGATGTGTTCTGAGATTTTTGCTGTTTTCCTCATGCAATTTACCTTCCGAATGAAACAAATGAACATTTTTTCACAGAGGTAAGATGAACATAATGCAAACAGAGCTTCTTATGCTTTCCCATGTGAAACTGAACTGTATACACATAGATATGTAAGTGCATCTGTATGTGTTTGTCTGTGCCTGTTTGTATACATGCATAAAAGAATGTATTGAGAAAAAACTTAAATTAAGTTTTACTTTGTAACTTTCAGCTTACTAGTTCTTTGAAAATTTTTATTTTTAATTAAAATATAAACACACCTATATGTAAAAGTTAGACCACTGACACATAGGTAAAAGTAATTTATTTTTGGTAATACTCAAGTAAACAGTATTAAAAGAAAAATATTGATTTTTAGAACATGTCTCATTTTTCTTCACAGAAGACTGATGCTGGTTCATGAGCCTATCAATATTATTTGAATTAATGCATATTCTTCATTATTGATTACTTTAACAATGATTGTCATAACTGATTTATGGGCACTTATGCCTGTTAAATATTTTAAGAATAAATATCAAATTTGTATACATAAGTACACTGACTTGAATAAACAAAGTTGGATGTTAGCATTGCATCTTTTGACTTAATCCACATTATGGTACATTATTCAAGATGCATTTTTTAGACAAAAGACCAACACAAATTTATCTTAGAGTATACTATTTAACAAAAATTACTGTAGCAAAATATTTAGGATTAGTAACCATATTTATTACTTCAAACTGCATCTAACATCTGTGAAAATGTCAATGTAGTAAATCAAAATATATAAATTGAACTCATCCTTAATATGTCTAAAAGTATTTTATTACTATTACTTAGGAAAGATGAGAATCTACTTGAAGTTCTAAACAGTCTATTGTGATGACTGATACCTTGCTTTGATGAAATTTTATAGTTCCACATGATATCTACATATTCCATACAACTTCATTTGTAAACCAAATATGTTAATTTCAGAGTTGCTACTTGTGCTTTTGTTATCAATTTAAGAAATTATGTAATTCTAGTTAATTAGAATCTGTTTTCTGGGATACTACTAAGGCCTTTGGAATACTGGCATGTATTTTTAGATATAATTTACATGGTTTGTAGCATGCAAATAGGATTCTGATTTATATTATTTACATAACAATACTCCCATTATTTGGCTAAAAATTAATTTTCTTCCTATTTAGCTTTAATGACCACCTTCATTAAAAACTGCTTGACCTAAAAATATAGTATAGTTGGCAAGATACTTAGTGGACAAAGAGCTTAATGCCAAGTCTGAAAACCTGAATTGGATCCCAGAGCCTACAAGGTAGTAAGAACCACTTTAGACAATCCACTCAGCTAAGTGTCCTCTGCCTTTCATGAGTATGAAGCTCTTCGGGTTGTAAAGAAAATAATAGACTTCTACAGATGGCAACCAAACATAAAATAAAATATATGATATGATAAAATCAAAACGATGACATCAAAGTTAAACAAACTACCTCAACAGAAGGAAAAGAATCCCAAGAGGAGGAAAAAGTAAGATATTTTTTACCTAATTTTATGGAACATCCATGTTCACCAAATCAGACGTTCATTAAAACACTACACTGAACAGCCTGGGATCTGAAGCACCTTGGACAGACACCTTGGAACCCATTCCCTCTAGAGGAACACCTAACCCAGTCTTGATATTAGGATGAAGAAATCACACTTATATGGAGTGGATGCTGAACTAATCCACCTTAGAACCTCTTGCCCTTACTGGGGAGGGAATAGGGGGATGGTAAGAAGAGAGACTGACAAGGAGAGGTCAGGAGGGGGAAGGGAGTCTGAACAAGAAGATACATGGATAAAGTAATGAGACACTATTCTATAAAAATAAAAATAAAGCATAGAAGAAAACTTTCCCAACCTAAAGAGGGAAATATATGTAGAGCACCTAATGCAGAACTGTAGATCCTGTTCCAGGTGCTTCAGTCTCTGGAAGTTTAAATGAACTTTGCTCAGTTGATTTAGAGGGTAGTCTTCTGATATTCTCCATACCTTCTTGCGCTTATGCTCTTAATGCTTTTACTTCTGAGGGGCTCTTTTAGCTGTGAGTGAAGGGATTTGACAGAGACATCTCATTTAGAGCTATGTGTATCAAGGTCTCTCTTTCTCTTTGTGTAATGTTTAACTGTACCTCTCTGTATTTGTTCTTATCTGTTCCAGGAGTAAGCTTCTCTGATGATTATTGAATAAGGTACTGATCTTTTATTGTTATTGTTTTTGGTTTTTCCTGACATCTCCAGGCTATTTAGAATCTAGCTCTTTAACAAACAAACAGGGTCAGTGATGGGCTCCTGCTCATGTAGTAGGTCTTACGTCAAATCAGTTACTAGTTGATCACTCCCAGAAGCTTTGTACCACCATTATCCTGACATATTTGCAAGCAGGACATATTGTGGATAAAAGATTTTGTGTCTGATTTGGTGCTTTCATTTCTCTTTTGGTAACCTGAAAATTAACTTACCTTCCCAAAGGTACTAGCCAAAAAGGGTGAGAGTTCTATGTAGGTACCAGCTTGCTCCCTCCACATTCAGTGTGTTGTGTGGGCATTGTCTTCAGTAATTGTGGAGAGCAACCTACTGTCTTGACAACAGCCTGGGCTGTTTGGGGATTTCCATGGGACCCATTTTATTAATAATTCAATTGAATGTAATTCAGTCCACAGGCATACATTGTACCGTATTGTTACCATACCTTTAACAGGTTACATAAGTATTATGTATTTCTCTTGCATTTCTGCATTATTTACCACCAATGTACATTCACTAGGAAGAAAGGATTTTAATTAAATTAAATTGAGACATTTAACTGAGACCCTAACAATAGAATGATGTCCCTAAACAAAACAAACAAACAAACAAATGATAGATAGATAGATAGATAGATAGATAGATAGATAGATAAGGAAAGAAAGGAAGGAAAAGAGAAATTGCCACAAATATTTATGTGCAAAAGAAAAACCTTGTAAAGATAAAAGACTTAGGGGAACGTCATTTAAAATCAAAGGGTATAACAGAATACAAACTTTACTTCCAAAGAAAGTAATCAATTGAAATAGACATAATTTTATCCAATATACTTGTCCTTGTATTATCTATCTATCTATCTATCTATCTATCTATCAATCTATCTATCAATCTATCTGTCTGTACATAGCTATCAAGCATCTGTCATCTGTCAACTTACTATCCATTCATCACATATCAATCTTAGATTTTCTTGTGAATTGTTTATTTTACTTCAGTTGTTTGTAAACATGGGACTCAAAAATACTTGAATGAAATTAAAGATCCTTTGGAAAGCAAAAGACTGCAAATTAGTGTTTACTCAAAAATTTAGATAGACTTTTATTCATCCACAGCAATGCTACAGTATTTTCCTTTGTTATTTCATCCAATTTATTAACAATTTTTAAAATACAAATCTAAAAGCTAAAGAACATACTCTTTTGGTAAAATATTGTGATTGCTAATAACTCTTTAGATATTTTTATAATAGCTTTGAAAATTGTTTCATAAATACTAATACTATATAGTGTTACTGAAAGTATTCTTTTGTTTTAAATTATTATACATAATGTGTTTCAGTAACTTGAAAATAGATATTACTTGTCTTTGCATTTACTACAATTATTTTAATCTGAATAAATGTTTTAAACATTGACAAATTGCAAAAGCAAAAATCATATTGTTTTGTGATGTTTTATATCACCATATATTTACATACAATTGAGATTCAAGCTGACCACTATTTAATTTTTAAAAAGCCATTAAAGCAGGCCACCGAGAAATAAAATACTATAGCCATTTTCCAAGAAATCAAGGTGTTAGAATTTAAGAAATAAAAGCATATTATTTATGTAAGTGTTTTTAACACACAAAACAACAAAGAGAAAAGAGACCTATTAAGTGATACTATATAATAGAAACTTTTATTATGTCTGATACTTAAATATAAAAAACCTAAACATTATTTTTAGAAAACACTTAACATTGAACAAATGGCACAAAGAAACATTCTCAGAATGGAAGCATTATGCCAATTTCCACACACAAAAAAATAGTAGACATAAAAGTCATCTCATTTCAACAGGAACTATTCAGTATTTTGCAAGAAGTCAAAAATGTGAGCCCAATATAGATTTTTCCAGTTCTCTGTTAGGCTTCAAAGGTGTTTAGTAAAATAATTACTATCAAGAAGGTGCACAGAATTGACATCTGGAATGTAATCAGTATCCTCTACGACTATAGTCAAGCTGGTCATTGTCCTGTGTGTCTTGGAACCTTCTCATGTCTTCTGATATAACACAAATTTGGTAGCTGCCCTGGTTATATCTTCCATTCTAATTTCTGTCATAATAACTGAACAAAGTGACTGGCGTAGATTGGTCACCCATGTAAATTTCTGATGTTGATTATGTGCTGAAAAACATCAATTATTCTTTTTGTCTATCAAACTTTATTCTATTGACACTTTCTACCATCAACATAATCTACATTTTCAAAAATTTCAAAGGCAAATTAGAGACTATTGTTTCTGTACAGTAGAGGTCTCAGAAACATGATGGTATGAAGAAAATACACCCTTAGGTTTCTCTGTGTATTAAATTCAAACAGTTGGAGTCAAAGATTGCTTAATTCCCAACATGATTTTTTTGAACTGATATGGAAGAACCTTGCTGTGCAAAGAGCTTTTTAGCTGCCAACCATTTTACATACAAGTCCATGAGGTGGAATTAGCCTCATGCTCTTGCGTAATGTCTTTGAGAGCTACTATTTAATCTAGATATAGACTTGCAGTTTTCTAGAACATCAGTTATCTGCCTTAGCAATTTTCTCTATTCTTGAGCATTTATACTTCAGGAACAGAAAGGGATTCCTGGCACCACGGCTTTCTCTGATCACTGCAACACATGGGAATCTTGACTAAAATTTATAACTGCTTGGCTTTAAGTCTTGCTTTTATTTCGAAAGATATAAGTAACAATAAGTAAATAAAGGCTTTATAGGTACAAATGTCTTGGTTGATTCATTTGTTCTTTTTTTCATTACAATCTTTTTTCTCCTTTTCTTCTTCCTTCTTTCTTACTCTTCCTCCCTCCCCCTCACCTTTTCTCCCTCCCTCTCTCCCTCCCTCCCTCCATCCCTCCCTCCCTCCCTCTCTCCCTCCCTCCCTTTCTCCCTTATTTAATTTCTTCCTTTACTCCTTCCTCCCTGTTGGAAGATACTCTTAAAATTCAAGTCAAAATCCCCTTCCCCATTCATTCAGTCGACTTCAGGCCTTTTTCTGTATGATCATTCCTCAAATTTATTTTATTTAACTTCTTAAATCAGGCTTATTAATGATTTCTTGAAGATCAGAGAAGCTTAGTATCTGCTGGGAGAGTTTATTCTCAAGCCTCTTGTTTCAGTGAAGCTGTTGCCCCCCTCCCCTTTTTTTTTTTTGCCTGTGTGCAGCTTAAGGGAATGGATTCAATTCTGACCCTTGTCTCTTACTAATTGGCCTCTTGTTCTTAGTGCTCAGTCAGTCTTGTACTTCAGAGTTTGTTTTTTAATATCTCTCTTCCAGATTCTTCCATTCTACTTATTGATTCTAAAAGGGTATCTGACATGACACTTTCTGCCACTATTTGTAGTACAACACATATACTTCCTCATTGATCTTTTCCAAGATTTTTATAGTTTTTGAAACTCCCCCTTTCTCTTACAGACATGGATGTTTTTATATTTCTTCACTTGCAAGGTTATTTTCAGTAGTGTATTATACTTACTAAATGTTTCCAAAGTGCCTGACATCTCTACAATTATACAAGACACTAGAGGATTAATTGTCAATATCTTTTCAGGAGTGACACCTCTGTTCTGTGTGTCCGAGGTTAAGAAATTTCACCATTTTTCCTGTCTTCACATATATGGAAAATTTACCTTTGTGGCAGGATTGATTAGAATGACTAGTGTTGGGAAACATTGCTGGCTGCTCCGAGGTCACAGCCTCCCCATGGCCTAGCAGTTTATCTCAGTAAGGTGGGGGGACATGGAGCTTCCTCTTTCCTTTCAAATACAACTTTCTGCCTCTGTCTGCCCATTTCTGAAGAACGTCCCTGGGCCTGGACAAATGACCTTAATCTAAAAGTTGTCTCTAAAACCAGACTCCCAATTCATCTTTAGCTTGACCCTAGGCATGGACTCCTCCTAAGAAGACTTCCTCTAGGAGCCCTGCAATGGGATCCTACAGCAGCATACTAAGCCTTGTTGTATGAGCTTGCCATTAAGTGCAAATTATGTTTTGTCCCAAAGCTCTGCAATCCTACATATTCTTTATAATCTACCATAAAGTAGAGTTGATTCACCATAATCTGTCTCCTGGAGGACTGTCTCTATCCATGATCATGGACTTTCTGTGGCCCTTTTTGTCTCTTTTACCAACTAGACCTGGTGACCAAGAGTCTAAGAGGGAAAATGGGCCTTGTTACATTTTGTATTGTCTTCAGAATAGTATTGTTACATTTTGTATTGTCTTCAGAATAGTATTTATTCTATGACTGGGGACTTACTGTTAGAGAATCAGTCAGAGATTCTTGGTCATTGAGGCCAAGGAGACAATGTTCACATGAGTTTGAGCAAAAAGTAAAGTTTCCATAGGATTTTGTTTTGAGGTTAAAACATAATTTAACGGGAGAGCTCGAAGAAGGAGCCTATGAGTGAGGACATGTAGAGTATGAGAAAATAGATTCCAATATTTTACATTATTATAGTGATTACAAAACATGTAAAATTAATCTTTATTAAATATAAGAAATATATATAGTATGTTAGTTTTATAGTTTTATGTAGATATCCATTACATTTTTCTTGATAAAAATAATATTTAATGTTATGGATACAAAAATATTAGCATTAATTGTAATTGATAGTTTATAGTGTAATAGCTAATTCTGTTCTGCATCAATTTGCAATTCTACATATATCATACATGTGAATGGATAGTTTACAATATTATACTATCAAGCATTTGTACAATGTCTTCCTTAAATGAGTTTCATTATTACTGAATCTATAGTATAGGTGGAAGAAATTCGGCCATCCCTTTGGATGCTACCATTATTTTATGTGTCAAAATTGGATTAGATATTATGCATAATGCAAATAACCATGTAATTATTTTGAATTTACAATGTGTTTACTATGTAATTGCATAGTAAGTACCATATAATTACAAGATGATTACATGATTATTTCTGCCTTTTACACAGCTTTAAAAGCAAAAGATTTTGTTGCAATTATTATTGGCATTTATTGGTGAGTGTTACATAGTAGGAAACAATATTTATCATGTAATCAACCAAGCAAGTAACTGTTATTGGCTCTTTTCAGTTGCAAAATTATATTTAAAAGTTATTATTGTGAACCTAAAACAGCTTCAAAAATATAATTTATTTAGGTAAAATAGTAATTTTCAATGAAGAGCTGTAAACATAAATAAATATGAACTTTGATATCTCAGCAATAGCTATTATTCAATATATTTCCATAGTGAACAAAGATTATCATATAATTTTATTTGAAACTGAATTTCAGATAGAATTTTAAAAGTAATTAAGGTGCATATAATTGATTATCATCGTAAATTTAGAATATTAAACTAAAAATAAAAATAGAACATTCATTCTTTCAGGGCTAAAATATTACTATTTTTATTTAGTCATATTATTTTTCCAATTATATACATATGTTATTGTTATACAGATTACAGGAGAATTTAAAAAAAATATGAAAATTACCCAGTGTGTTCATATGGCACTTCTATTATAATACAGAACTTACATTGGTCTACTACTATAAAATAATATCAAAGATTTACATTTTATAAGCATAATTTAATAAATTTTATAAAATATATAATTTGATTACTTCTTCTGTGAACTCCCTAATTCAACTGCTTATAGATTCCAAACTATATCCTACTTACAGGTTCATATTCTCTTCTTGCTAAAATTCTGAGCAGCTTGACATTGTACAAGATTTATGCAGGTGCCCACATCTGCCATGGTCTATCGAGTACAATGATCTTATTCTGTAATGAAGGCATAGGCTTTCAGCAGTTCTCCAACATTTGCTTTTGTAAACTTTCTGTCCCATCCCCTGTAAAGTTGCATGATTCTTAGATACAAAAGTTGGGCTAAAATATCCCTTTTGAAAGACCATTGCATTAATACACATATTTTGTCACAGTGATGATGATACATGGTTATTGGCTATGCAAAACTGTTGATGACTTTTAGCAAACCTACATAACACCTTTTACTACTGTGGAAACTGCCAAGAAAGTAATATTCCACATCAATATAGGCTTGTTTTCTTTATGTTTTGTAGTGAAAAATACAATGTCTAAAGCAAAAAAATCCTAGGATCAAATTCTGATGGTAAGCTAAGAGCACCCAGAATAGCCTATATTTATTTAGAGATTTCTTTTTTTTTTAATTTATTTATTTATTTATTTGCCTTGGTGTTTGCCTGGAACTGGAACTACAGACAGTTGTTAGCTGCCATGTGGGTGCTGGGAATCGAAACCTGGTCCTCTGGAAGAGCAGACGGTGCTCTTAATCGCTGAGCCATCTCTCCAGCCCTATTTAGAGATTTCTAAGACATCCTGAAAAAAACGACATGATCATTTCCTTAGATGCTGAAAAAGCCTGCGACAAAATTCAACATGCCTTCATGATAAAAGTCTTGGAAAGAGCAGGAATACAGGGAAAATACCTAAATATATTAAAGGCAATTTACAAAAAGCCAACAGCCAACATCAAACTAAATGGAGAAAAACTCAAAGCAATCCCAGTAAAATCAGGAACTAGACAAGGCTGTCCCCTCTCATCTTATCTATTCAACATAGTTCTCAAATTTTTTTGTTTTGTTTGTTTTTTGTTCTTTTTTATTAATTTTTATTATAAATAAAGTCATACTTTTTATCCATGTATATCCTTGCTCAAGCTCCCTTCTTCTTCCCACTCATTCCAGCTTCTCCCCATCTCTTTATCTCCTACCCAGCAAGGGCAGAAGATCCCAAGGTGGCTTAGTTCAGCATCCTCTCCTGGCAGATCCATTTACCTCCCCCCAACATGAAGACTGGGTCAGGTGTTCCTCTGAGGGGAATGAGATCCCAGGTGCTGGTCCAAGGTCTTTCAGATCCTCAGCTGTTTGCAGCTTGGACATGCTTTGCTTTGTGCTTTTTTTGTTTAGAGTTCACTAATGAGTAAGTATATCCACTGCTTATCTTTCTGGGTTTGTGATAACTTTCTCAAGAGGATATTCTCTAAATCCATCCATTTGCCTGCAAATTTTAGGATATTATTTTTTCTTACTGCTGAGTAGTACTCCATTGTGTAGATGTAACACAGTTTGTTAATCCATTCCTCAGTTCAGGGGCATCTAGGTTGCTTCCAGGTTCTTGCTATTACAAATAATGCTACTATGAACATAGTTGATCTAATGTCTTTGGAGTGTGAATGTGCATCTTTGGGCTATATGCCCAGAAGTGGTATGGCTGGATCCTTGGGGAGATTGATTCCAAGTTTTCTGAGAAACTGCCATACTGCATTCCAGAGTGGCTGAACAAACTTACACTCCCACCAACAATGAAGGAGTGTTCCCCTTGCTCTGCAACCTGTCCAGCATAGGCTGTCATCTGTGTCTTTTATATTAGCCAATCTAACAAGTGTAAGGTGGTATCTCAAAGTTGATTTTCAGTTCTCTGATGGCTAAAGATGTTGAGCACTTTTTCAAGTGCCTTTCAGCCATTCATAATTCTTCTGCTCAGCATTCCCTTTTTAGTTCTGAACCACATTCTTTGATTGGGTTATTCAAGGTTTTGGGCTAAAGTTTATGAAGTTTTAACTAAAGCAATAAGAGAATGAAAGGAGATTAGGGGAATACAAATTGGAAAGGAAGAAGTAAAAATAATCTCTATTTGCAGGTGACATGATTGTATACATAAGTGACCCAGAAAATTCTACAAAGGAACTTCTACAGCTGATAAACACTTCCTGACTAACAACAAAAAGATAAAAAAAATGGTGTTGGAAAAGAGGGATAACTAATACGAATAAGTATTAATATTAATCACCTATTTTATAAGTTTATAATCTTAATTTAAATAGTTATACCTAAAATCATTGCATGGAAAATTAAGTTTCTATTCTTATTCTCTCAAACACTAAACAAATTTTATTAATAACCTTACTATCTTTTATGTGTTCATCTAAACATTCTTCTAGAAATTTAAATTTTAAAGTCTATATTTAAGTTTATAATAACCTTAAAGTGTTTTTGAAAACATTACATTGTCTGTCTTGATGCTTATACCTTTAAATATTTCACAAAATTCATTGAGTGTGAGTCTTTAAATTTTAATGTTCTTTTCTATAGCGTTGGATACTCTAGATATTTTTCTCCCTTCAATATCTTATAGATTTTTATCACATACAAGACAGAATTTGCTGACAAATTAAAAAATAAAAACTAAAAAATGAAACATCTTTTCTAATTTATAACCATGTTTAGTATAACCTCTTGATCTCAGATTATCCAACCTAACTTTTCAGTGGTTCTCCCAATTCTTGCTTTTGCAATCTTTTCTCCCCACCTTTTGCAAAGTAGCAAGTCCTCTGACCTTCCCAATCATAAAGTGTTTTGTACATCCTATGAGTGACATTTCTTATAAGAATTATTGGGAAGACCAAACTAACATATATTTGTGTGGTGGGATGTACAATCCTCTTTGTTCTTGAGGAGGTCAGAGGACAAATCAACAATGTTAATTCTTCCAACAAAGTGGACTCTGAGTATCGATTTCTGATCACTGGTATTGTAAGCAATTTCCTTTACCTGTGCAGTAGGGTCAATAACCTGGTAGATGCCTATTTAATAAGGAGCTACTGCTCCTTTTCACAGAGACTAAATTGCTTACTTAAGTTAGATATTTCTTAAATATCCTTCAACTAGTGGGTGGATAATGAAAATGTGGTACATAATATCATAGGGGTACTGTTTAGCTGTGAAAACATGAAAGTTTAAAATTTTTTGCTAAATTTATAAACTAAATTTAGCTAAAATATAAAGCTGTAACTAGAAAAGGTTATAACTGAATGAAGTAACCCAAGACAAAAAGGAAAATGAAAAAAAAAAAAACAACACTGTGTGTTCTCTCTCATTTGTGGATCCTAACTCCAAATTTTCAGATGTGAAGACATAACCTTCAATAACTACAAAAATTCAGAAAAATAAAAGTGGGCTATACTGTGGAGCACAATAGAGGGGAGAATAGTAGGGTAATCTGATGTGGAAAATGGGAAAAATAGAAAAGGTATCCAAGAGGGAAGAAGGCAGTGAACTAAAGAGCAAATTAAGGGATGGAGGCAGAATACTAAGGATGTATAGAAAAATATAAGAAATCTTATTTTTGAGTTGGCTGTTAATATTCATCCCAGAATTATAGACTACTTTGAAAAAAAAATCCAACACATAAAAAAGACACATAATGATTCATTCATTATGGAGGCCAAGAGACTCTGAAACCATTGTAAGGCTGTTCCTGTTTCTTTTGCTTGTCTCCCAGAGGCTGAAAATAAGTGCCAACTGCTAAGACATCATGTCCCTTAGATACCAAAACTAAGTGATCTGATCTGCATCTTACTAGAAAAGCTTGTCCCTGAAGACTAACTTCATGGTACCAGAAGTCACCATGCAAGATTCCAATAGGGACAACAAATCAAGACTTTCAGCTATGATGCTCACAACCTAGAATAATTAACATGGAAAATCTTAACATAGCAGTAGTGGCATTTATTTCATAGAGTAACAAACAGCTTTCTACTTGTATTTGAGAACTACTCAATAAAAGGAAAATGATTCCCTCTCAAGCTGGTGGAGTCATAAATCTTGGACAGAACCCATACCACCAATTTACAAAATTTCCATTATTACTACCTGCATTTTGAGTGTCTGCTCTCATGTCTACATGTAAGTATAGATTTTACCTTTTATTGTAAAGCTTCTGTTCACAACAGATAGAAAACATTACAGAAAATCACAAACAATAAAAATATAGAGAATAATTTATCCAAATTATCTTTAGACAGGTTTTCTCACCCATCCTGAAACTGACGAATTTGACAGCTTATATAACCAATGAATTCTAAGAAACCTCTGGTCTCTTCCTTTCCAGCTTTTGAATTATAAACCTGGGATAAGACCCCCCAATGTTTTACATAATTCTGAAGATGCAAATTAAATTTTTTTTTACTTTTCTTTTTTTTTATTTTTTTCCTTCTTTATTTTGTATTTATCAAAAAAAAACAGTAAAAAGAATTTAAAATGCGGAAGAGTTAACAATAACTATACAGAGGTTAAGAATCATAAGCATGGCTTATCAAGGGTGGAAATGCAAATAATATTGCTACACATATATTTTCTTTGTGTTCAGTTTTTCCTTTGAATTTTTTTTCCATCCCTGTATATCCTTATTCAAGGTCTCTTCCCCCTCCCACCACATCTGGTCATTTTTCTTCTCTGCAACTCCCCATCCCCTCCCTGGGCAGGGAGCAGACAGTCCTATGGTCCCACTGACCCAATAATGCTTAATGCAGTCTTCACTCCTGGCCAAATCCAGTTTTGTCCCCCGTCCCTCAAGAGTGAGTCAGGTGTTCCTATAGTTGGACTGGGGTTTGAAGAGTCAGTCCAGGGTGTTTCTGATCCCAAGCTGTTCAGTGGTTGTGGTTTGCCCCATGGGCATGTTTGGCTTTTTCATGTTTGTTTGTTTAGAGACCACTAGTGAGTGAGTACATCCCCTGCTTATCTCTCTGAGTTTGTGATACTTCGCTCAGGAGGATATTCTCCAAATCCATCCATTTGCCTGTGAATTTTAGGATATCATTTTTTCTTACTGCTGAGTAGTATTCCATTGTGTAGATATACCACAGTTTGTTAATCTATTCTTCAGTTGAGGGACATCTAGGTTGTTTCCAGGTTCTTGCTATTACAAATAATGCTGCTATGAACATAAGTGGGATCTCCTGAAGCTGGGAAGCTTCTGCAAAGCCAAGGACACTATCAATAGGACAAAACGCCAGCCTACAGAATGGGAAAAGATTTTCACCAACCCTACAAGTGATAGAGGACTGATCTCTAAGGTATACAAAGAGCTCAACAATTTAGATCCCTAAACCTTGAATAACCCTATCAAAAAATGAGGTTCAGATCTAAAAAGGGAATTCTCAGCAGAGGAACTACAAATGGTTGAAAGGCACCTGAAAAAGTGCTCTTCATCTTTAGTCATCAGAGAAATGCAAATCAAAACAACTTTGAGATACCACCTACCACCTGTTAGATTGGCTAAGATAAAAGGCACAGATGACAGCCTATGCTGGAGAGTATGCGGAGCAAGGGGAACACTCCTCCATTGTTGATGGGATTGTAAGCTTGTTCAGCCACTTTGGAATACAATATGGCGGTTTCTCAGAAAATTGAGAATCAATCTCCCCAAGGACCCAGCAATACCACTTCTGGGTGTATACCCTAAAGAGGCACATTCACACTCCAAAGGTATTTGCTCAACTATGTTCATAGCAGCAAATTAAATTTTTAATGCTTGCATGAATGAATTTTATTGACTGAGTCATTTCTCTGGACCTATGAAGTTTTCATGTTAGCATTTCAATTTGCATAGACATTAGCATTATTACTTGAAATATGTAAGATACTACTGATATATTTAACCTATAATTTTATAATAATATTATAAATGTTGTTTTTTCCATGTACTTTGATGACAAGAAATACATTAGATGCTGTTGTTTAGTGAATAAAAATTATTTATAATTATAGTGAATGTGGGCTACCTTCAGATTTGAAAGAGTGGACTAGTCGTATACTACAAAAAATTATGATAAGTACTGTATGTTAAGGGTACACAGAAAGTAAAATTCTTAATATAATTTCAAAGTGGTAAATTTGTAAGAAGAGGAATAGCAGGGTTTATCTTATCCACAGTTCATAAAAATGGCTTATGAGATTTTGTTAACTACACAGGATGGAAGTCAACAGTGTAAAATGGCTGCCAAAGTAAGCAATAAGCACAATGAAATCTTTCATGTTGCCAGGCACAATAAACATTATTTTGCTGTTTTGATGGTCTCTAATTAAGATAATTAAGAACTGAAGTGTCAACATTGGCCCCATCTCTTAATTTCCTGATTGTTTATGGACTCTGGCCACTTCACATTTTGATGATCTACACTATATAGCTTTCATCCTCTTATGCCATCTAATAAAAACCTACCATTCACTCTTAGTCACTTTAATGAATTTATTGGACAGTTTTCATTCAATATCAACACAGATCATGGGACAAGATATGCAGTTAAATGAACTAGCAAAAGATAATAGGAATTTCTTCTTAATGAAAACAATCTGCAGCCAAACGATGGCTCTAATACTTCCTGATCAAAACAAAATCTTATAAAATAAATAGCAAGCTACCATTAGGACAGGTTACAAAAAGCTTAAACAAGTTTTAATGTACTGATACATCCTGATATTTTTTTTTAAAAAAATTGAACTATGAAAGAAATATAGGATATATTCTGAAATATGGTGTTAGGCATATGGTGTCCAACAGCTGGGAATTTCAAAAATAACAATAGCTTTTCTATCTACTTATTAGTCATCTAAATTGTATAATGTCATTAAGTTGATAAGTACTGTGTTAAAATTTTATTGTGTCATAACTGTAAAATGATTGATGGTTTCCAATTTTATAGATTATATTAATAAAAACTAATATGAAACCAAATAAGAACTTTGTCTACTGGATTGCTCATTCAAATAAAAAATCACCTTTTAGTTGAATCTTGAATAAAGTACATTCATAGAAAAATATGTCTATATTATATTATGTTTTACAAAGAATAATAGTGTATTATTTTATGTTTTCCATTTTCATGTAAAGAAATATTGAATTGTAATGAGTGAATATAAACATTATATTTCAGGAGGAACATGCCAGTTCGTTAGTCAGTGCCAAATAGCATGCCCTGAATACATACATACAATAACATTATAGGGACTCAACAGAGTATATGTAGGAATAAACAAATAAATTTATGTATACACTGAAAATTAATAAAAAGATACCATGAATTTGAAGAAGAGCATTGAGGTATATAAGAGGGTTTTGAATAAGTAACAATTGGAATTAAAATGCTTTCTTAAAATGTTGTAATTGAGTAATAAATACATTCTCACAAATAGACACATAATCAAAAATAAAGATTAAAAACACTTATAATACTGAATAAAAGAGAAACACAGAAGCACATGCATAGTATACTTTGTTTCCCCTTTCACAGAGCATGAACTACAGTATTTTCCCCTTTACCTAAACAGATGTCAGTATATAGAACACACTTCATTACCTTCCTTGAGATGATGTACTTTATGACGATTATTCCATATAGTGTCAAAATAAAGAAAATATGAAAGATTTGTAAAATTATCACATAATTTTTGTCTATTGTTTTAAATTATAAGATGGTTTTTTTTAATTTGTTCTTTTGTTCATTAGTTTGTTTTGAGACAGGAACTCCTAGTCATGACAGACACAGAGCTGAAACTGGTCATCTTCTGTTACCAGTGTTCGGACTGGGACTTCAACATAGTTACAATTTGTGCTGCCTGATATATGGACTGGAGTAAGAGTAGCAGAGATCTTGTGGTAGTGCCTAACCAATGACTGGTGCAACATGAGACCCAAGCCAGGACAGACATCCCACCTCTGAAACTGCTAGCAACCAGAAACTAGTTAGCACAGAGACCTAGGATAGAATCAAACATGAGCAAACAACAATAGAACTATTAGACTAGAATCTATCCCAATCATGGAGGGACATCATCAAACACTGATGGAAGTAGATGCAAAGAACCATGGTCAAACATTAGGTGGAGATAGTGAATCCTGAGGAACAGAAGGAGGAAGGACTGTAGGAGCCTGAGGTCTTGAGGGTACCACAAGAACCAAGCACACAGAATCAGCTAAGTCAAGCTCATAGGGGCTCACAAAGACTGAAGTGAAAATAAGAAAGTCTGTGTAGATCTTGGTTAGAAACTGCATGTATGAATTTATTGGACAGTTTTGGTACATGGAAGTTACTGGACAAGACACAGTTATTGGCTGTGTACCTTGGTGTTCTTTTGGGATTCCTAAAAGTGGGAATGGATGTAGTCTCTGACTCTTTTGCCTACTCTTGGAACTCATTTTCTCCTACTTGATTGCCTTGTTCAGCTATGATATGAGGGTATATGCCAAGACTAATTGTAGCTTGTTTTGCTGTGTTAAGTTGATATCCCTGGTTAGCCTTCTCTTTTCTCAAAAGAAATAGAGGAGTGGATCTGGGGAAATGAAAATCCACAGGAAGGAATTGGGAGGAGTGGAGAGAGGGGAAAACTGTGGAAGGAATGTAACATAAGACAGGAATAATTTATAATATAAATGTACACTTGACAATATCTTTGAAGGAGAAAATATACTTACCCAACATAGAGCCAGTACATTAATTTGAGGTTTAAGAAGAACAACCGATCTCATCATTAATGTACATCTGTGTATATAAAATTGTACCATTACTATCTCCTACTTCCCCAGGAAGATGTGTATGTACACATTAAACTTTTAGGCAGGTGTAATCATCTAAACATGGGTCTTAGTGATTGGTCAGTTTTTTTATTGACAATTTTTATATTTGAAACTATAATTATGGAGGAAAGGACATTAATTTAAGAGGCAGTAAGGTTGGTGTTGGTACATTGAAGGTCTTAGATGGAGTAAAAGCAAGGTGGAAATGAAGATTCTAAGATGGTGGAGATCTTCAAATCACCTGGATGCAAAAAGCTAGAAACAATTAGAGTTGAAGAGGACATGAATACTGCACATGCCAGAGGTGGAGAACCAGGGTAATGCAAGTAGTTGGAAGAAAAATGAAGCAACAAGTCTCAGAATTTGGATATAGAGTTACGATGCTTAGTGTTTGTCTCTGTGTGAACTTTAACTGGAGAGATGAGAACAAATATCACAGATAGCGAAAAGATGACAAAATAATCTAACATAGTGAGATAATGAACTCATATCAGATAAGTGAGTTGTTACTTATAGAAGCATATATGATGCATAAGCAGATGAATTTTTGCTGATTTACTCTGGCTTGCATAGGTGAAAATTCCTTATAAGTTTATAAATGGAGTCACTCCTTCAGCTAATCTAACTTTGCATACTTTATTTCCCACCTTTTCATTGCTGCACCCCAGAACCCATAAGACTACATATAAGTTTGAAATAAGCGTTTGGTTAGTAGAGACACTAGTTGCTGTAGTAAAATTCTTCTGTGTCTGATGATCTGGCCAATTCCCATTCTCTGAAGGAATGTCAACAGATCTGATCTGGAGGGTACCTGATCAATAGTTTTAGTTTTTTGAAGAAGAAGCAGTCTTATACCTCCACTGCCAATGGCAGAAGCTGTCCTGCCAACATTGCCATTCTAAGTTGTAGCCACTAATGCTGCTAAGCATAAATAAACAAATAAATAAATAAATAAGTGAACAAATAAATAAATTATAGATAGATAGATAGATAGATAGATAGATAGATAGATAGATAGATCCCGCTTTAAGTTGCCCCCTGTCAGATATTTGGATACATCAATGTGAACATAGCTAATAAACACCCTACAAATATTTTGACAAAAATTCTACAAAGTACATCACAATTCTAAGTTACTCTGGTTCTAAATTTACCTGCTTATATGCCTTTGGTAAAACTTAATCAAAATGAACAAAATTCACAGTATCTTTCTTTCTTTACATAAACACTCCTAAACTGAATCTACTTATTCATATTTATAGGCTTTAATCTATCTATTCATTATTTAATCAAAGCTTAATCTTCTTTGCCTTAAGCTACCTCAAAGTTTCCTTTTCTCTAGAATGATCAGATAATCATGCTTTATCTATTTTTATTACAAAGAATAAGTTTTTCAGCTTTCTCCTCAAAGAACCTTTACATATCTTCTCAAATTGTACAGAGTATTTCAATTTTTTTTTGTTTGAACATCATATTGATTGATTAATTTGTGGTTGATTGGTTTTTCATTGTTTAATCAAACACATGGATTTAAAATGTTTATTACAGTTACAACTACCTTACCATTTAGCTATAGCAGCCAATGAGGTTCAGTTTTGAAGTTCAATTTTATTTGAACCAGAATCATCTCACAGTTCTTTTTATCATGAACAGTTATTGGGGCTAGAGAGATTCCTGAGTGATAAAGAACATTTTCTAATTTGAAGAGAGTCTGGCTGTAGTTCCTACTAGTCACTGGAAAGTTCACAAACATTTATAATTCCAGTTCCAGGTAATATAGTGACCCTTTCTGGCCTTTGTGGGCATCAGACACCCATATGGAATACATGCATACATGTAGGCAAACATTTATAAAATAAAAATAAATCTTTTTTTCTGCTTATTCTACCATAGGAATGTTATATATAAGGTTTCTGAAAACATGATCCTGAATAATTTGTATTAATGACAAAATTTTTGGAAAAAAAAGACTTTTCAGAAAAGTACTAAGAGAGGATGTGCGAAAGAATAACAAAGGGAAACTGCCAGCTGAAATGACATATTCTGTTAAAGCCTAACTGTGTAAGAACTATTATCTTGGAGAAGTTTCCTATGAGAAGAAACTTATTTATTATATTCTATTATTTGACACAAGGGTCCAAATTCAAAACTCACACACCAAGGCTCTCATCAAAACTTAGGAAAATGTATATTGTGGCAATATAAATTATTCTAGTTAAACTTTTCATAAGTAGCTAATACCTACTGTCAATTACCAACAATGTTTTCAGTGGCTCAAAAATATGGTATTGAATATAGAAACAGAAAAGGAAACCAATGATGGTGCTATCCAGGCACAATATTTTAAGCATTCTTGTGTTCAAATATCTGAGGCAACTTTAGAGAAGAGTGACTGAGGTAACTATTGGTAGCCACATCAGTGCTGCAACTAATGCTGAGGTTGTATTGACACTACCATTTCTTTCTTCTGTTGACTATGTTTAGATGCCTCTACTCTTACATAACACTTCTCTTTTGAGGCTTGTAATGTAGGGTAAGTCACACCTGGGAAGGTGTTGCTATCTGCATACAGGTTATTCCATTCTTTGCATATACTTATTTACTCGATATTTTATCTTTTTCAGCTAAATGTGTTCTTAGAAGTACACCAGTTGTCTTTAATGTCCATTTGAATATTAAACATATTTCTTGCTTTCCTAATTAGAAAGCAGTACTTCTCTCTTGTTTGTATAAATATCTTGTTCTTTATGTATTGGTTCGTGTAAAACAAACTGACAGTAAACTACATTTTTATTTAAATTAATAGGACTCTTCCTTTGTATCAGTCATAAGGATCACCTCTTTGCTAAGTAGAACTGTATAAATAAAGATTCTTAAATCTGGGAGAAGTTTCTGACAAATATTCCATGTGAATTCCTACAGAATATGTAACAAACAGAATTGCAGGAAAAACTAATTTATTACTCATGATATGCAGTTTGTCATATATTTTTATACCAACCAAACTATTATATTTTATTATTTTATCCTCTCTTGCAACACTTTCTTGACATCTGTCTGTTATCCATTAGGGGCAAACTTCTACAAAACTGCTATTGTTTGAGGTGCATTTATCAGAAAGTTTAATGAGTACTATTATCACTGGTAGCCTTTAAGTACTTCCTCCCATTTTTTTCTTCTTTGAGACAATTCTTCCTGTCTTTTCTCCAAATGATGTGATGTGCAATCACATGTCTCTAATTTTATCATTCTGATAATTCCATTGTCCATTGACATGTGGACCCACATCATTTCATTCTGAGAAAAGCCATACATTTTACAGGAAAGTTAACATGATTGCATGTATCAGTGTAGTATCCAATGCTCTCATTACTGACTACATAACCTAGTGGGTGATTACCTGAGATTGGAGGTTACATTTTTTAAATAGCACATGATTGTGGTTGGATATTTAGACTATTTGAATGTTTTTATAACCTTAATAATTTGTTGTTCAGTTGTTTCATCAGTGACTGAAGTGAAAGTTGAATGACACCATCATCACCAGAGATTTATCTAGCTGTTTATATTTTTCACTGAAATGATTGTGTGCCTAAGTATTCTATAGACTACTGCAATTGTGCTGCCAGGTTTAGGATGGTCATATAATCTGAAGAGTAAGCAGCCATTCTATCATAAGATTTTATGTTATCTCTGATATGATAGAACTTAAGCATATAGTAGTATATAGTAGCAGAGAAACCAGAGTTTCCTCCTTCCTCATGCTCTTAATCTTTTTAATCAAAGAATTTTGGAGTAGACTCAAAAGCAGATTTGAGAACAATTTGATTAGACTTTAAATGAATAACTCAGGACAGCCAATCTGTAAGTGTTGGTAGCTGCCTGGGGGGAAAAATGAGAACAGTGTAAGTCAGGTAAGTAACCATAAAGTAGGAGCAATATAGGGAGCTTTAGAGAAAAAGAGTAAATATACCAGAGTATCAGAAACTTCACCCAAAAGACAAAGAAGAAAAGACAAAGAAGCTTTGCCTTTTGAATCAGGACATAGAGAAGACAAAGAAAACCCAATAATGCAGGAGAAAGCAGGCATTCTGGTATGGAAAAATACATTATCACATTCAAAGAATGACTAGAATGCTAGGCCATAGATTCCATTCTTATGACTTGAAGAAAATAATCTTTAATGAATATTGGCTGCCAATGTGGCATACTAACATCTTGTTGTTTCTTTCCTTTTTTTGTATTAATTGATTAATTAGTTAATTAACTAATTAATTTATTTATTTATATATCACTAAGTAGTACAGAAAAAGAGGCCATGATCTGAAGAAACAGTGGCAGAGGAAGGTAGCCAGAGATATGTTAGAGGAAGTAGCAAATATTATAAATATTATATGATATAAAATTAAAAAAATAAAAGTACAAAAATTCACTGAAACTAGTTGGTTCTTTGAAATTATCAACAAAACAAATAAATTTATGAACATATGCATGTGGGCATTCACTTGCTACAGCATGTATGTAGAGTTCAATCTTGACAGCAAATACCTGAAGGACTAAATTCCTGGCATAGCTTGAGACAGTAGGTACATTGGCCCTCCGTTCCTGGCAAGATGTCCCATTGTCCAAAAAATAATAAGAACCTATGTTATTAAAATATCTTAAATGCCATATTCTATGAATCTTTGAAGTGTTTGAAGAAGATCTGTTCATCTAAAATATATCTGTTTAATCTTAGAAATATATCTAATACTACTCTAAATTTGATTGTAATGTCTAACTACTAACTTGCATTTCTTTGTCTTCTAATTAGTTAGTGATAATAACTTTCAGGGTCTAGCAGTTTGTGTTACATTGTTAGATGAACAATATAGGCATACCTTAAACAAGCATATATATATATGTACATATATATATATACAGTAACAATATTAATCTAAACTTTATATCAATATATACAATTTGCATCCAATATCCAAAAATCCAAAGTAAAATATTTATAGCTAATATTTGTTTTTTAAAAGTAAATTTGATAATATACCATTATATCCTATCATATTTGTATCTCCTTCTCCTTTTTCTTAAAACAAAAACCCTGAATATAATCTCTCTTGTTTAGCTTTTTTCTAAACATAACCAATAACATTTTTAAATCCTAAACAATGACCTTCATCCATAACCCACTGAAAGACCAAAAATCACTCACCCTACCTCTTGGGAATGTGTGTGTTTTGTTCTTAAATTTACTTCTTGATGTCTGGAGGCAATGGAATCTTTATGGAATCCTGAAAAGTTTTGTTAATTTTTAATCCTGAAATAATTTGCTGTTTCATATGTTGTCCATTCTCTGTATAACAGGAAAGTACAGGGCCTGTCTCAAATCCTGGTTAGAGTAGTCTATAAAGCTGGTTCATCTCAGCTGGCCACCTTAAAATTGTCCTGAGTAGCTTGTAGTCTAAATCTGATCTTCAGTTGGTGTTTGTCATTCTTCTGGCTCTGTTATAGTCCATGTATAAATCATTGTTGTGTGGCTACATCTTCCTTTTGGATACTTCGAGTTCTCAATTAGGCTTTGCCATGGATCACTGCAGAAGGCTGATAAGAGACTAAAACTCAACACAATTTATAGGAAGCTACATAAAGTCTTCTTTTCCTATAATTAATTAGTATTCTATATGAATATCAATGTGACAACAAAAAATTAAATACATACTTAATTTATGCTTTAATATAAATATTTATTCAGTATAGAATTAGAAACAATGGAATAGTCCCCTATTTTTAGTTATTCTTCTTTCCTTATTAGATGGCTCTTCTGATATGATACAGAAATTTTACATTTTTCTTTAGCAAGTATGCTTGGGTTTAGAGAAGGAGAGAGCCACATTCCAACTCCAAAACCAGCTTTAAATTATAATTAAGCTGCTACTTCAACTTTTCTTACAAATAAAGATATATAGATGTTTAGCAATGAGATGATACGCTGTACAGTGTATTGGTACCAATAGGTTTGATATTCTTTTGCTTGTGAATTTTTCTGGATAGCCTCCCTTCTGTTGTAGATGTATAGATGACCAAGGTCTTTTAACTTCTTGAACATGAATATTCCTAGTTTTCTGTAAAGACATAAACAAAAGCCTGGCTCAACCCTTTCTTTTTTAAATATGAGTGAGCCATTTATTCTCATTTTCATGAAGTTTCTGTGGTTCAAATCAAGTCTTTATTATTTTTGATGGTATCTGTAGCGGGAAATCAGGAACTGTATATGTGAACGATCACGTCATAGGAATGGAGACGAGCTGGGCGTGGTTAACTGAAAAGGATTCCGGAAGTAGACCTTCGAGGGAGGGGACCAGGACAGGAAGTCGTCATTCTCTCACGAGAGTTCTCCGACCGAGTGCGCAGTTCGCTCCAGCTGCCCGGGAGTTCGGACGTACGACGTGGGGATGAAGAATCTTCCTTAGAAAGGCTCCGGCGCGATGCAACCTCATCCTGTCATCTTCTCCTAAAACCGGCCCTGTTTTGTAAGCTATTTTCCCCAAATAAACCCTGTTTATAAACATATCTCAGGGCGGGTTTTTACCGCGATAGGTATCCATAACTTATTACCTGTAGAAAAAAAGTAAAACCCCTTCCCCAATGCAGCACATATCTTGGCTTTCATTCTGAGGTCATTACATATTTGAAGTAAACAGGCTGATTTAGCTATGCTGTTTTTTCTATAGTTCAATGCTTTTCAGCAGCAGTTGTTCCTTTCTTATTAGCATTGAGAAAATTTACAGTTAATAAAGCATTATGTTGTCTCTTTCTAGGGGTCTTTGTCATTTCTTTATAATTATTTAACATATTCTTTAGGGTTTTATTAGATCTCTCTATGACTGCTTGCCCTGTAAGATTCTATGTTGTACTTGTACTATGCATTGTATTGTAATAAGCAAGAAATTGTTTTATTTTACTAGAGACATATGCCAAGCAATGTCAGTCTTAATCTCTACAGATATTCTCATGATGGTCATACCTTCTAGCAAATGTGTGATTACAGAATCTGCCTGTTCGAAACTCAAAACAGTTGTCCATTGAAATCCTGAGAATGTATAGATTGTATGATGTGCATTTAAAGGAAAATTAAGAATTCATCAGTTGACAGGAAAGAACATAGCAGATATTATCATACCTTAAACTAATGAAGAAATCTATTGATTATTAGCAGACAGTGAACCTATGGCAAAGAGCCTTCAGTATTTTTTGGGAGATATTAAGAACAGATATCCCCAAAGCAAAAGAACTAGGCAGTGGTGGCACATGCCATTGGTCCCAGCACATGGGATTCAGAGGCAGGAGAATTGAATTTATATAAAAAACCTAACTAGATTCTTCATTGTGTTGTATGGGATAAACCAATTTCTGGATTTCTTACATTTTGTATTATGCAAACAAATCAGGGAAAGCAGCTTATAAATAAAAAAAATTAACTAAGGTGGCTCAAAGCTCTTATAATTGTGTCCAGAAGTCAGAATTACAAGCTATTATTATGGTGTTAATGCACTTTACAGAAACTCCTAACATAGTAACTCATTCTCAATATGCAGAGTTATTATACATTTGGATGCTGTTGATTTTATTCTTGACAATACAGAATTAACCTCATTATGTATGCAACTATACATTATTAGATATTATTATTAGATATTAGAATTTTATTATTAGATATTATTAGAAATAGAATATATCTTATATACATAACACTTATGAGATCCCATATGGGTCTGCCAGATCCTTTAGCACAGTTAATAATGAGATTGATTAGTTATTAATAGGAAATGTACTAGAGGCATCAGAATTTTATAAGAAACACCATGATAATAACAAAGAATTAAAAAAAATTCCCATTACTTGGCACCAGGCCAAAGAAATTGTAAAGAAATAAACTACTTGCTACTTTTATAACCAACCACTATTACCTGTAGAAAGCAATCCAAAAGGTACACAAAATAAAATGAGATTTGGCAGATGGAGGTGTTTCATTTTGCAGAATTTAGAAAGATGAAATATTTATACCATACCATTGACACTTACTCAGGACTTCAATGGCCAACTACCCTCAGGTCTGAAAGGGCTGATTCTGTAATTGTCCACCTTTTGGAAGTCATAGCTATTATGGAAAACCTATACAAATTAAGACTGACAATTCTGCAGCATATTTTTCCCAAAGGACAAAGTAGATTTTTGGATATTATAATATAAAGCCCATTACAGGTATACCACACAATTCTACAGTTGTGGAAAGATCTTATCACACCTTAAAAGAGATGCTTTATGAACAGAAAGGAGAAACAAAAACCCAGAGAAATATTGCAAATTGTTCTTCTAAACTTGAAAATTCTTAATTCTGAGAAAGTAAAAACTGTTACATAGAGACACTGGATAGTAGAAAAGAAACCTGAGATAAGCCAACCTGTCTACTTCAAGCATGTATTAACCTCACAATGGCAGCTTGGATACGGGTTTAGATGGAAAGAGGGTTTTGCTTTTGTTTCTGCAGGAGAAGAAAAAATATGGGCACCAACAAAATTAATCAGCATCCAATTTAAAGTAGATACCTCTTGAAGAGAAGAAGTAAGGGCTCAACCACCAATATGACAATTTGATACGTGATAAAGAAAACTCACTTAACAAGTTTGGAGCAAGATTCACATTTACTCTTTAGAGAAAGATAGACATAACCATCTTGAAGAATCTAAAGAGACACTGGATACCTAGACATCTAAGTCAGAAAGGAGATTGATTCTGAAAGGATTACAAGCAAAGGAAAACAAGGCCTATCGGTACCAATATGCAATAAAGGGTAAATTCTCAATTCTCAATGTATAAGACATATATTTCTTTAACAAATAATTGCCCCAACTTAATTACCAATCAAACTGGCTTTGGAGGTGGAATTAGGTTCTTTCTCCTTCTCTAAACCAAAGCATGTTGGTACAGGAAAAAATTAAGAGAGTCTGTCTTATATCCGAAAAGCCACTTGGTATGGGACAGAAGACAATCAAGATATATAGGAACTTTTGTTGTTATAATTTTATTTCTAAGCCTATTTCTTTTTTTACTTATTCTTTCTTGACATTTTAAAAACTTCTTTGCATATAATTCTCTCCTAAAATGTAAATTTTTTATTTGATATTAATGATGTTTAAGTTTTCAAATGTATATAACAAATTCTCTTACAAGCAATCTCCAAGTGTCCAGAAAGAAGATGACATTTAAAGTTTTGTTATTCAAAATTCTGTTACAAGAAATAAGGTTGCTTCTGGCAGCACTGTTCCTTTTCCAAGATAATGCTGAGCATCAACGACACTCCACTTGAAGTTTGTATTCCTTGGCAAATAATAGCCTGTTGGGCAAAGAACTATTCTTGCCCCAACTGCTGACAGTAAGCACACTGTTCAATCCAGATGAGCAGGACAAAAGAAAGAGATTGTTGAAACCTGCCAAGACAGGATGAGACAGTTTCTCAAAATACCCTGCTTCTGAAAAGATCTTTCAGATATCCTAGGCCTGTAGCCAAAAAAGTGGATGCTGCAACTTTGCAGTAAAGCTGTTAGTGACTATCCACGCAGCTGACTGTGGCTGTCTTCACCTACTAAATTTTGGAAGTTACTTGCTCATGCTTTCAGATTTTTCAGGTAATATATTTTTCTTCTCAGGTCTTTGATAGAGTTGAAGACTAGATAGTTAAGGTTATGACCATCTCATATTTTAGCTAAGGGCATTTATATGCAAGATTCATATTATCAAAGGTAAAAAGCTTTGAAGTAATCTCTGTATATTGTCTCTTACCAATATTCTGGACATATAATATATACTTCATGCTTGTTGTTTGCTAGTTGTAGTTCGACCTTGTTTATGTTATTTGCTTTTACCTAACCTGAACATTACCTTTCTAATTGTTTCTATTGTATATTGTTTTATGTTTAAACTTAGAACTTTCTTATTTACACAAAAGGGAATGTAGCAGAAATCAGGTGTTATTCACCTTGACCTAGAGGTGTGGCCTTTGGGTCTTGAGAATCCATGTATGGACATGGTCAGGCCTGTTTAAGACCAGGTGCACACTGGCTTCCCTTCCTGTTTGTTTCCTGGGAGCGAGGATCTGGACCAGTCTAACTTTCCAGGAATTGCTCTACAGCTCCATTTTTATATCAGCTAGTGTTTTATATAAACCCCTTAATAAATATTAATCTTTTATATAATCAGTTGCTAGTGATTAATACCTCCTTTAGGGAGGGCAATTTATAGATATACACAATCAAGCAGAATTCCTTGTGATAACTAGAATTCTGCTGTGTATGTCAGAGAAAACATAGCTCTGTGTTTCCCAGGCAACATTCACTCAAAATTGTCTCCAGAATAAACTCTTATTTTCTTTGAAAAAAAAAAAAGAAAAAGAAAAAATGATATCCTAAAATTTGCAGGCAAATGGATGGACTTGGAGAATATCCTCCTGAGTGAGGTATCACAAACTCAGAAAGATAAGCAGACGATGTACTCACTCATTAGTGATCTCTAAACAAACAAACAAGGTAAAAACCAAGCATGCCCAAGCTGCAAACCACAACCACTGAACAGCTTGGGATCAGAA
>PVIH01009310.1:0-83444 GCA_004025045.1 Sigmodon hispidus | reverse complement strand
TAATTAATCTGGTCTTCATTTAATTTTGGAAGATGGTGCCTGTCCAGAAAGCTGTCCATTTCTTCTAGGTTTTCCAATTTTGTGGAATACAGATTTTCAAAATATGACCTGATAATTCTCTGTATTTCCTGGGGGTCTGTTGTTATGTCCCCCTTTTCATTTCTGATTTTTTTGATTTGGACACTCTCTCTCTGTTTTTAACTTTGAATTTTTAAATGCTAATGAGAAAGGAGTAACAGTGGCGAAAAGGCATTGGACTATAAAAAAAAAATCTGCTTAGCTAATTAGCCTGTTGACTTGACAGTTGTGCTGATCTCAGAATTTAAACCAGGATATGTGATACACTGGGAAAAGGGTTTCCCTTTCTTTGAAGGTAGAATAAAGCTATAGATAGCAACATCAAAATTAATAAAGACAATTCAAATAGGAGAACTTCTTGATATGGAGAAAAGATGGCACATCAACCAATGTGACACTTTTATAAGTTGTAAAAGAAAAAAATAACTCACCAAATAAGGGTAAGGACAGGGTTTTATTTCTTTCTTCACAGAAAATAGACATATACATCTTCAAGAAGTCAAGAGACCTTGAACATCTAGACATCTAAAGCAGAAAGGGTACTCAGAAAAAAATTTTTCAAGAGAAACAAAAAATAAACCCATTCGTATCAATATAATCTACAGAGTAAAATCTCACTGCCTAACATGTATATCTCTTTAGTTTTATGAAAATATGAAGTCCTAGTTCAATTTTAAAGTAAAGCTGGGGTCATTACACATGGACATCTTCAGATTGGGAAGACCCCGTGTCCAGAGCAGAGTAAGAGGTGAACAAATTCCAACTCCTAGATCACCCAGAGACCTCCACTCCAAAGCCAGGAAGATAACCCCAGATCTGCCCCTACAAGAAACCCTGCCATAAACCAAACAAATCTGGGATAACTCCCTTCCCCAAAGTCATCCTCAGAAACACACAGCAGAAAGTACATCTCATGGCTAAACCCTGCCTCCAAAGCAAGCTGTGTCAACACATATGGACATGTGCAGATGGTGTGACCATGTGTCTAGAGCTAAATAAAAGATCATGCAGATCCTGTGTTCAAAACAGACTGGAGACACACAACCCCTAAACACACAACTCACTAAGAACCTACTAAGAACTAAGCGGGAACCAAGGAAGCTATGGGTAGGTGCCAGTGCAAGAATATATATAATAATATAAAGAACAACAAGGTACCACCAGAAGAACCTTGTGGTTCCACAACACCAAGACCTGAACAGAGCAAAGAAGAGAAAACAGAAGGAAACAACCTTAAAAACAACTTTATGAAGATTATAGAAGCCTAAAAAAGATATTAAAAAATTCCCTTAAAGAAATAGAAGAAAATACAAACAAAAAATTGGAATAGATGAACAAATCCTTGAAAGAAAACAAAGAAAACCAAAAGAAGAAAAACCACCAAATAAAAGAAATATTCTAGGAATTAAAAATTGAAATAGAAGCAATAAAGAAGGCGCAAAATGAGGCAAAGGTGGAAATAGAAAATTTGAAGAAACAAACTAGAGATACAGATAAAAGCATAACCAACAGAATCTAAGAGATGGAAGAGAGAATTTCTGGAGTGGAAGATACAATAATGGAAATAAATACATCAGTCAAAGAAAACACTAAAACCAAAAAAGTGATAACACAAAATGTCCAGGAAATTTGGGACACCATGAAACCAAACCTGAGAATAATTGGAATAGAAGAAGGAGAAGAATACCAGCTCAAAGGCACAGAAAATATATTCAATAAAATCATAGAAGAAAACTTTCTCAATCTAAAGAAGGAAATGCTCATAAACATAGAAGAAACTTACAGAACACCAACTACAGTAGACCACCACAAAAAGTCTGGTCTCCACATAATAGTCAAGTCACCAAACATACAGAACAAAGAAAAAAATTTAAGAGCTGCAAAGGAAAAGGGCCAACTTACCTATAAAGGCAGACCAATCAGAATAACACAGACTATTCAATGGGAACAATGAAAACAAGAAGATCCTGGTCACAAATTACACAGACATTAAAAGAGCATGGCTGACAGCGCAGACTACTGTACCCAGCAAAACTATCAATCACCATAGATGGAGTTAACAAGATATGTCATGACAAAAATCAGATTTAAACAATACTTATCCATAAATCTGGCCCTACAGAAAGCACTAGAGGGAAAACTTCAATCTAAGGAAACCAGATACACCCATGAAACCACAAATAACCCCACAGAAAAAAAGTCCAAAGAAAAGAAATACACACAAGCTAACACCGAAAGTGAAAACAAATAACAATCAGTGGTTATTAATATCCCTTAAAATCAATGGACTCAATTCACCTATAAAAAGAAACACCCTAACACAATAAATAAAAAAAGAAGCTATCTGTCTGCTGCATACAAGAAGCACACCTCAACTTCAAAGAAAGACACAGGCTCAGAGAAAAGGGTTGGTAAAGATTTTTCAATCAAATGGCCTCAAGAAACAAGCTGGGGTAGCCATCTAATATCAAACAATGTGGATTTCAAACTAAAATTAATCAAAAGAGAACAGGAAGAACATTACTTATTCAGAAAAAATCGATGAAGATGAGATCTCAATCCTGAATATTTATGCCCCTAATATAAGGGCACCACACCTACATATGTAAAAGAAACACTGCTAAAACTTAAAGCCCACATCAAATGTCACACTGTAACAGTGAGAAGCTACAATAACCCACTTTCATCCTTGGATAGGTCAACCAGAAGAGACTCAACAGAGAAATAAGAGGTCTGACAGATGTCATGATGCAAATGGACTTAATAGTTATTTATAGAAGCTTCAACCAAACACAAAGAAATATACATATTTCTCATCATCCCATGGAATTTTTCCCTGATCTGCCACGCTCCTGCAGCACAGACCACTGCATGGCCAGAAAAAGGCTGGTAAAGTAGCAGTGGGGAACAGCTGGGTCCCTTGGTCCTCGGCGCATGCCTTGGAGGTAAAAAACTCGGCTTCAGCAGGAAACACAGTCTGCACAGAGAAGGACTGTCATAATAGCAGCAAGGAAGTAGAGGAGTTCCTAAAAGCACAGCTGAGAGATCAGAGGTCAGAAGGTGACTTCCGCCACTTGAACCCAGGCCCTGAGACAGCTTCTAGGCTTTGACGCAGGGCACAGACCACCCAGTACACTGCTGGTATAATAGCAGTGGGAGAATAGCCAAGTCCCTGGGCACAGAGCTGAGAGGTGAAAGGTTACCTATGTAAAAGAAACACTTCTAAAGTTTAAACCTCATATAAACCTGACACACTAATAGTGGGAGACTTCAATAACCCACTTTCACCCTTGGATAGGTCAAACAGACAGAAACTCAACAGAGAAATAAGGGATCTAGCAGAGGTTATGACCCAAATGGACTTAGTAGATATATACTGAACACTCCACCCAAATAAAAAGGAATATACATATTTCTCAGCACTCCATGCATCTTTCTCTAAAATTGACCACACATTAAGTCATAAAGCAAAATCAACAGGTACCAAAAACTGGATATAGCTCCTTGTACCATTTCAGATCACCAGGGACTAAAGATAGAGTTCAACAACATCAAGAATCACAGAAAGCCTACCAACTCATGAAATCTAAACATCACTCAACTGGACTACCTCTGGGTCAAGGAAGAAATTAAGAAAGAAATAGAAGACTTTCTAGAATTCAATGAAAATTAATCCACGACATACCCAAACTTATGCAATACAAAGAAAGCAGTCTTAAGGGGAAAATTCATAGCACTAGATGCCTACATGAAAGGCAAGAGAAATCCCACACAAGAGACTTATCAGTACAGCTGAGGGCCCTAGAACAATTAGAAGCAAACTCATGTAGAAGGATTAGATAGCAGGAAATAATCAAACTTAGAGCTGAAATCATCACAATTTAAAGAAAAACAACAATACAAAAAAATCAATGAATCAAAGAGTTGGTTCTTTGAGAAAATTAAAAAGATAGATAAAGCCTTATCCAATTTAACCAAAAAAGCAGAGAGATAATATCCAAATCAACAAAATCAGAAATGAAAAGAGGGACATACAACAGACCCCCCCAGAAATCCAGAGAATTATCAGGTCATACTTTGAAAATGTATACTACACAAAAATGGAGAACCTAGAAGAAATGGACAGCTTTCTGGAAGGTACCATTACCAAAATTATAACAAGACCAGATTAAAGACCTAAACAGTCCTATAACACCAAAGGAAATTGAATTTGTCATTAAGTCTCCCAAATAAAAAAAAGCCTAGGCCCAGATGGTTTCAGAGCAGAGTTCTACCAGATATTTAAAGAAAAGCTAATACCAATACTACTCAAACTGTTCCATAAAATAGAAACAGGAGAAACATTGCCAAGCTCTTTTTATGAGGTCAAAATAACCCTGACACCGAAGCCATTCAAAGATACAACAAAGAAAGAAAACTAAAGTCCAATTTCTCTCATGAACATTGATGCAAAACTTCTCAACAAAATTCTGGAAAACTGTATACAACAATATATAAAAAATATAATAGTTCAAAAAGCATTAATTACCTTGGTGTAACTATAACCAAAGACGTATGAGATCTGATTAACAAAAATTTTTAATTTGTGAAGAAAGAAATTAAAGAGGATATAAGAAAATGGAAAGATCTCCGATGTTCCTGGATAGGTAGGATCAACATAGTAAAAACGGCAATCTTACCAAAAGCAATCTACAGATTCAATTCAATTCCCATCAAAATTCCAAAATAATTTTTTACAGACCTTGAAAGAACAATACTCAGTTTCATTTGGAATAACAGGAAAGCTAGGTGTGCCAAAACAATTTTGCTCAACAAAAGAACCTCAGGAGGTATCACCATCCCTGAATTCAAATTATACTATAGAGCACAGTATTAAAAACAGCTTGGTACTGGCATAAAAACTTGTGAATCAATGAAATCGAGTTGAAGATGCAGACATTAACCCACACACCTATGATCACTCGATTTTTGACAAAGAGGCCAAATATATTCATTGGGAAAAAGATAGTGTCTTCAATAAATGGTCTTGGCATAAGTGGATATTGTGTGTAGAAAAATGAAAATAGATCCAAACCTATCATCTTGCACAAAACTTAGATCCAAGCGGATCAAAGACCTCAAGATAAACCCAACTATACTGAACGTGTCAGAAAAGAAAGTGAGAAATACTTGCCAACACATTGGCACTGGTGACCACTTCCTAAATATAACACCAGTACCGCAGACACTAAGAAGAGCAATCAATAGTGGGACTTCCTGAAATTGAGAAGCTTCTGTAAGGCCAAGGACACAGTCAATAAGACAAAACGACAGCCTACAAAATGGGAAAAGATTTTCACCAACCCTACAATTGACAGAGGATTGATCTCTTAAATATAAAGGGAACTAAAAAAAACCTAGAGCCTATAACCCTTAAAAACCCAATTAAAAAATGAGGTTCAGAACTAAAAAGGGAGTTCTCAGCAGAAGAATTAAAAATGCCTGAAAGGCACATGAAAAAGTGTTCAACATCTTTTAGCTGTCAGAGAAATGCAAATCAAAACAGCCTTGAGATACCACCTTACACCTGTCAGAATGGCCAAGATTAAATCACAGATGACAGCCTATGCTGGAGAGGATTTAGAACGAGGAAAACACTCCTCCATTGTTAGGAAAACACTCCTCCATTGTTGGTGGGAGTGTAAACTTGTTCAGCTACTCTGTTACTAGTATGGCAGTTTCTCAGAAAACTGGGAATCAATCTTCCCCAAGTATCCATCAATACCACTCTTAGGCATATACTCTAAAGATGTACATTCACACCCCAAAAGCATTAGCTCAACTATGTTCATAGCTGCTTTATTCTTAATAGCAAGAAGCTGGAAACAACCTAGATTTCCCTCAATTGAGAAATGGATTAAGAAGCTGTGATACATCTACACATTGGAGTACTACTAAGCAGTAAGAAAAAATGATAATATAAAATTTGCAGACAAATGGGTGAATATGGAGAATATCCTCCTGAGCAAGGTATCACAACCCCAGAAAGAGAAGCAGAGGATGTACTCACTCATTAGTGTAGTGAACTCTAAAAATATATATAAAAAGAGAGAGATGTCATTGTACATAAAAACTCAAGACTAGAACATAGCTAAATGATACAATGCCTCACTTCTGTATTGATGGCTTATGACAGAGGGGTGAGTAAGGAAAGACTTGTTTTCTTTAAGGATCTGGCCATAGGATCCAGTAAGCAAATGAGCTTCATGAATGGGTAGTTTTGTAAATGGGGAGATCATAAGAGTGGGCATGATACTGAGAGGTCTGATATCTGAGTTTGATGGGGTGCATGATGTAAAAACACCCAATAATAAATACATATATGAAAGTTTTTTTAAAAAAGAAAGAGAAATATTATGATTAATATCAGGGTCTGGCTTTATAACTTTTAAAGGCTTGGTTTATTTTCTTAATTTTTTTGGAATTTTATGATTGATATGTACTTGTCTTAGTTCTTTAAGTATTAGTTAAATTCTATAGTAAGTTCATATTTTCTTGTGTTTGTTTTTTATTGCTTTTTTATGTCTAGTATGGAGTTTTTGAAAGTATGCATTTGTTTAAACTCATACTTTGAATTTAGGTTTAATTTTGCTATCTAAAAAACTCATCAGTTTTTTTCAGAATCTTCAATTTATCAAAACAAATTTATAATGTATGTCCTTATAATATTTGGGAATTTCATTAATATCTGTTATAATGTTTATGCTTCAATTTCTAGTTTTATTGAAGTAGGTCTTTCCTTTTTTGTTTAATTTGGCTAAGAATGCCATTTGCATTTCATCTTTAAAAAATAAATAAATAAGTTAATTAATAAATAATAAATAAAGCTATCTGTCCCTGCCAGGACAAAGCAGGAAGATTTTTAAGAATATCCTGCTTCACAGAGAAGCCTGTCAGATATGCTAGGCCAGAAGGCTGAAGATGGATGATCCAATGCTACAGAGGAAACTTTAGTGACTACTCAGGCAGCCAGCTGTTTCATTCTTCACATTTTTTTGAAGTTGTTTGCTGCATTTCCTGTTTACTCAGTTAATATTGTTTCCTTCTTAGGTCTCAGAGGGAGTTGAAGATAAGATAGTTATAGTTTTCTAGTCACAGTTTCAGAAAGAAAACTCATTAAGACATATAAAGTATATATGTTTGAGAGACATCAAAAGATAGCTTTAAGTTGGTAATACGTTAGATAGAAAGTGAATTAGGTATAATCATTTGGACTCATCAAAATACAATAAAAATGTCATATTTTCTTTGAATTAGTAAATTGTTTCTGGGCTGGACATTACTGTTGTAATTATTGCTTGAATATATTATATATAGTTATTATACATATTGTATATAATTTTCTTATATTAGTTATAAACTTTTTATTTATGATACAAAAGGGGATATGTGGTAACATATATTTGATAAAAATAGTCTGGAATATCAGAAGAGAGTTACCCTCAGAGCCCAGCCAGGAAGATTAGGAAGTGATGATAACACATACCTTTAATCCTAGCTCTGGAAATGTTAGGAGAGGAAGATAGCTGAGCAGAGGAAGAGAAGGGAGGAGTCCAGCTTTCTCAGACACTTCCTTGATCAAATAAAGAGAGAGAGGCTTGGGGTCAGAGGATTCCTGGAGACAGGCCTGAGGAGTTGGATAAGTGAGTATTAGCTGTGGTTTATCTCTTTAGCTTTCTGATAGTTCAGCTTTTCCCCAATATCTGGCTCTAGGTTTTTTTATTATATACCAAATAAAACTTATGTAATAGTTTTTCCTGAAGCTGAATGGGGATATTGAGTGCATAGCTATCAGCTAGCATTGCAATGTGTGGTAGTCACTTCAGTACATGCAATGTCAGAACAGGACTTAGAGATGAGAGTTGAGCTCTAGATTGCTCTATTTTATATTTCACTCTATCCAGTTATTTGCTTGTCAGACTCTACACTAAGAGCCCAACAAATTCAAAAGGGATGGGCTATGATTCCTAGGGCCATCAGGAATTAGACTCTAAGTCTTTCTGTCAGAAGGTACCTATCTGTCTGATGAAGGTACCTTCTCACTTAGCATACCATTAGAAAAGATAATGTAGGTGTCTGAAAAAATTGTCCTGTGACACTTAATAAAAATACATAAGGCTTCACTAAGGGTCATAAATATACCTAAAAGGATAGATGATGCATGGGGTTCTGCACTGAAGAAAAGGGTTTAAGCACAGCCTATGCTTATGTAAAGGGAATTTTATAGGCAATGAGTATCATGGGACTCTTTAGATAGAAGAAATTTTATAGAGAAAGAGAAGCAGCTTATATGAGCATGATTCTATTTAGGCAGATGTTTACAACCCTTGCTTGATGACAGGTGAAGATGAGAAAACTTTACCTAGTGTGAAGTAGAAAAGGTTAATCTGATTAGATTTGGTGATCAAATAACAATAATAGTCCTTTGTGTTGACCTGAGTTACCAAGGTTGTGGAAAATAGAATTACTCAAAAACATGAACATTGTTATAAGAAGACTCAAAGTTCTGATAGAAGGTCTCACTCAACAGACATGGAATAAACAGGGCTTTAATATTGTATTACTCATTCTGACTTAATTATTCTTCAATATTTTCTGACCTCTAGACATTTCTAGATAACATTTAGATTTTGTGAAGTTTGGATAGTGTAGGCTGTAGAGTTGGCATGTATCATATCTATCATCCTGGATCTGAGAAAACAAACAAATGAAACACTCAGCGGACAAACCAAACATGGTGCCTCCATGTAATAGCAAATAACATAATGGGTAAAAGAGGAGATTTTGACAATAGTTATTGGAGGCTACACTATTTTTAATATTCCCACCTTGTAATTTGACTACAATAGGGATGTTTTTCAACATGCCTATGTTAAGAAAAATATTCAACCTATAGACATTGACAGATTTCTACACAGGGAAAATAAAATGGTAGATTCTGAGTTTGGGGAAATGGGAGTAGAGGATCACTGTATATGAGTTCAGAGTGTTCCCAAATAAGAGGAAGCCCATGAATAGAGATATATGGAAATAATGGCACAACAAAGGGGCTTGTATGTGAGGTCATTGATGTATGTATATAAAGTAGCACATGTGTAACACAAAACAAAGATTGTTACTTAAGCCATACTTTCAGATGAATGCCTAATGCCATATCAAATACAAAAACCATCAGATAGTATCATGAGATGCACAGTATCAGGGTATTTATTTTCCCTGTTAGGCCTTGGCCTTGAACATCACTTTCTTGTTTGTGGGTCACTCACCCTTAAGCCTCATGTGAGAGCCAGTTATGTTCTACTTTAACATAGAGAAACGTTATCCCTATGTCTGTATCATTATAGGATGCTACTGTAGCTGCAATAATCATGAATTATTAGACTAGAATATACTCAGTCGATTCCATGGATAGCATCCAAAACCTCCTACTTCAATCTAAAGTAACTGGACAGGATAGTTCTATGTCAATTTGACACAAGCTAGAGTCATCATAGAGGAGAGAACCTCCATTAAGAAATGCCCCCAAAAGATTGGACTGTATGTAAGCCTGGAGGGCATTTTCTTAATTGGTGATTTATTAGGGACTGCTATGCCTATTATTCATGGTGCTACCCTGGGGTAGTAATTCTGGGTTCTATAAGAAAGCAAGCTAAACAATCCATAAAGTGTAAGCCAGTAAGCAGCACCCCTTTATGACCTCTGGATCAGCTCCTGACTCCAGGTTCCTACTCTGCTTGAGTTCCTGTCCTGACTTCCTCTGATGATGAACTATGAGGTGGAAACATATGCTGAAAAAGCTTTTTTTCTCCTCAAGTTTCTTTGTCATGGTGTTTTATCATAGCAATATTAACACTGAGACACTATTAGACTAAAATTCTGCACAGGTTTACTCGGAAACCCTTTTACTTGAACAACTCATGAACAAAAAGCATCAAGTATTATGTGATCCAAGGAGAAAAGGTTAGATTTCTGCCTTCCCTTGATAAGGTTTACAGGGTCAGCTCCATCCACATAGTCTACTGAGGCATCCCACATCCACCCCTTCAGGACAGGTTGGATCAGATCTCTGTATGTGTCCCAGCACCTGGAGGCCCAATCACAGCCAATCAGAAGAAGGGCAATGCTAAGTTACAGGATAGAAATTTGCATTTAAGGTCCAAGTGAAGCACAGCAGGGCCAGATCCTGGAACCTCAGCCACATCAGAAGAATTGAGTCTGTGGAGCACATCAAGGCGTCATAAGTCTTCCTGGTAAGACAGAATGGAAAGTGGCTCTAGATCAGAGAACTTCTTTAGAGAATCAGATAGAATCTTCAGGTATGAGACTATCTTCTCAACATCTGTAGCCCTACTGTGCATAGGTGGAAAAGGGTAGGGAAACCAAATATTAACAATAAAAATACAGGCCCCACATGGGTCGACTTGGCTTTAGTTTCAATAAATTATAAGTCTGAGTCTTTCTACAAAGAATAATTTAGCTGATCCTTGTGCTTCTGATATCATTTTCTTCCCCTTCTGTGCCAATAGGGGTCATCCTCTTGAACATTGTCACTTGAAGAAATACAATATTCTTCATTGACATGTGCAGAAGTATTAGTAGACAGCATAGCCCTCATCTAGTCTTATAGTGAGTGCTGTTTAAGAAACACATTAAGTCATAACTTGAATCTTAAGAATGACTATCTTTTATATCCCTATTACACTGGTATCTAGGGGCTTTTCCATTTGACCTTTTCCTCAATGAAGTAGTGAGTGGAGTGTATAATCACTGATACCACATAACACAAGCTCTGCTTCATACAATCCATGTCCTAAGTCCCTAGTTGTGTAGTTTTAATTTAAGGTGCATGGACATCCTTTTGGAAATGAAAGTTTATGGTGCACAAGCTGATTCTATCCTTAGAATTCTGGGCACATGCTTTGTATTTTGGTGGTAGCAAGTAAATACCATGCCTGGCACCTTTATCCAAAAATGCATATCTATTCATTTCCAAAGTCTGTGTATAAATATTTGAAGTAATAAAGATATTTCAAGTAATTTTATCTAGATGTCTTATATATCAGGAATGAGTAAGAAACATTTCAGAAATATCATTATAGTCCTATCTCCATCTTTCCTTCTTACTCTCCAGGTCTTGAAAGATGACTCCTGTTGTGCTTCTGACCATCCTATGCTTAGGAGCAGCCGCAGCTGCTCCATCATCTGATCCCAGTTTGGATTCTGAATGGCAGGAGTGGAAGTTAAAATATGGAAAAAACTACAGCCTGGTTAGTAATATGAAAACTGTCCAGAGGGATCCCACAGAGAATGGTCCTTTATGTTAGGTCTATGGATGCAGCAGAAGTCATAGAGAGCATCTCTTATTCAGAAACTGCCAAAAGCTAGGGACTGACAGCACAGGGTGACCAGGATCTTTGTTCCTAGGTGTGTGTAGAATGACTTCTGGTGCAGTGTCTTGAGATCTGTCTCACAACCTCTGTTCACCTCTGCAGTGAGTCTCCTTGGTAATCTTGTGTAGGGGTCTGATTAGAAAGAAGTGTCATCCATTATGTTTATTTCCAGGAGGAGGAAAAACATAAGAGACCAGTCTGGGAAGAGAATGTGAGACTAGTCAGTCAGCACAATATGGAATATAACCAAGGGAACCATGGCTTCACCATGGAGATGAATGCCTTCGGTGACATGGTGAGTGTGCTTTGCATTGCTTCACATGGTGGGAGTTTGTTTGTTTCTTCAATCATTTATGTGATAACTTTTGCTTTTTGATGATTTATGTTCTTTTCCTTGAAGACTGGTGAAGAATTCAGGAAAATGATGACTAATATTTCAGTCCAGACTCTTAGGAAAAGGAAGAGTATCCAGCAACATATGGTCAGTTATGTCCCCAAATTTGTGGATTGGAGAAGAAGAGGCTTTCTGACTCCTGTGAAAAGACAGGTATGACAGCATCACTTGCCTGTCTTAACAGCTGGGGAGACAAATAGAATTGACATCTATATGTTGAAGATGGAGTGGCAATTAATTTACTTTTAATAATATATATTTTATTTTTAGAAGATTTTATATGTTTGCACAGTGTATTTTAATCATATCCATCCACCATTACCTCCTTCTATTTAGTGGCCTCCCACTAATCATCACTCTCCAGACTTAGTGTCCTACTTATTGTTAGTAATAGCAATCAGACAACACTATGTTCTGTCTATATGTTAATCCAGACACAAATGTGTGTGTGTGTGTGTGTGTGTGTGTGTGTGTGATCATTCAGTGGGACATGAACAAATTGTCAGCAGTCAAGTCCCCAGGAAGGATGAAAATCCCACCCTTGGCACCTATCATCTGCTAATAGTTCATTTGTTGACACAGTATTCCGTTGTCTGATTTGGAGTTGCTATTTGTTTGGGGATGACTGTCTTTCTTTTCTGATTAGGGAATATGTAATTCTTGTTGGGCTTTTTCTGCGGCTGGTGCCATAGAAGGACAAATATTCCGGAAAACAGGCAGACTGGTCTCACTGAGTCCACAGAACCTCCTGGATTGTTCTAGACCTGAAGGCAATCTGGGCTGTTATGAAGGGAATACTTACTATGCTTTTGAGTATGTGCGGCATAATGGAGGACTAGAGGCTGAGGCAACCTATCCATATGAGGCAAAAGTAAGTGGATCTTTTATTCTAGTGTCATTTCAGCCAGGTTCAGGGAAGGGGCAATGGAGGATAATCCATTGTGTTCAGAACTCACAATGGAAGGTTGAATCACTGTGTATCATTTGTGGTCTCATTGGCATATCAGTCTTTGCACAGGTTTCAGGTGTGATAGTTTCCATGTTGCTGTTCTTGCTTCTATGCATACAGAGAATATGCAAACCATTCTACTACAATGGGGATTTCTCCCTGTAGAAATTTCTTACAGACTTCAAGACCTATGCAATGCTATTGAAGTCATGAGAGTTGATTTTCAGTTCCAAATTTCCCAGTAATATTTCACTTCCTGGGATTATTTATGAGTCCAGACATGGGGATGTTTGGGTGCAAAGTGCAGGGTTGTGTTTCTGAGGCATGCTCCCCAGTAGGTGGCTTGAAGTAACTGAGCCTCTTACCTCTTCGCCTTTTTTTTCCTCTTTTTTATTATTAATAAAGTCTCATTTTTTATCCAGGTATCTACTTGTTCAAATGCCCTTCCCCTCCCACTCCTACAAGTCACTCTTCTCCCCATCTCCTTATCTCCTCCCCGGCAAAGACAGGAGGTCCCAAAGTCCCAAGGTGGCTTGTTCAGCATCCACTCCAGGCAAATCCACTTTCCTCATCCCCACATTAAGACTGGCTCAAGTATTCCTCTGGAAGGAATGGGCTCCAAAGGGCCAGTTCATGGTGCTTCAGATCCCAAGCTGTTCAGAGTTTGTGGTTTGCAGTTTGAACATGCTTTGCTTTTTGTTTAAAGCCCACTAATGAGTGAATACATTCGGTGCTTATCTCCTCTTTACCTTTTAAAGGAAGGCCATTGCAGGTACCATTCTGAACATTCTGCTGCTAGAGTCACAGGCTCTATGTTTGTCCCAAACAATGAGGAAGCTTTAATGCATGCTGTAGCAACTATAGGACCCATCTCCATTGGAATTGACGCTAGCCACAAATCTTTCAAGTTGTATAAGGGAGGTAAGCAAGAGTTTCTTGGTGTTTCTTAGCTTATGAGTCTTGATCAATTTGGGGGGTCGAACAGCCCTTTTACAGGGGTCACATGTCAGATAATATTTTACATACCAAATATTTACATTATGGTTCATAACAGTAGCAAAATTATAGCTATGCAGTAGCAATGAGAATAATTTTATGGTTGGGGTCACCACAACATGACAAACTACATTAAAGGGTCATAACATTAGGAAGGTTGAGAACCACTGTTCTAAATATTAATGAAGAATTGTTGTAGAGTTGCTACTGCTAAGTGTAGAGATCAGGTTTCTGTGTATTACAATATATGTTAATAATTAAATCACTGGATTTCTATAATTGCATAATAATATATGGAAATCCAGTGTGTGTGGATTTCTATTTGACAGGCATCCCTATGTCTGTGAGCACTTCATAATTTGTAATTATTATTATCTTAAATAATAAAATTTTCTGTATTTGGTATACCTTAAGATATGGAGAGATTGTCTTTTAGAAATAAATTCTAAAGAGTTTCTTTAACTAATTAGTTAATTAATTAAATAATTAATTACTTATGCTTTTTTGGAATACTGTCCTATTCATGAAAACTTAAGATGAGAAGGCATCATATGGATGTGGAAAAGTGTTTATTATCAAAGTTATGCTCATTTGTATTTCTTCGGTATTTGATGAGAACCTGTATCAGGATTTCTGTCAACAGTGAGTCATATTTGCTGGATGTTTTTTGTCCAATTAGAAAATGTATTGCATAAATTAATTTGCTATATAATAAACCCTGGAGCTGGATATTAGAAAAAAACTGAAATATCAGCGAGAAAGAGAAACCAGCCACATGTAGTGTCATTTAGGCAACTCCTCAGGCCAAATGAAGTACATCCTGTCTCCAAAAATCCACAGCCTGAATGCGGCTGAGTCTTCCGCTGATAGGGAAAGGCAGGAATTGCAGGTGAATGGGTCAACACTGCCTGCTTGGGCCTTCCCTTTCTTTCGTCCATCCAGGAATCTTTCTTTCTGGTTCTACTTTCCTAGTGCCTCTAAATGTTGAGATTAAAGGTATGAGTCACCATTTCCTGACCTTCATGACTAAATGTGATTTGGTTCTGTCCTCTGATTTCCAGGCATACTTTATAAGATTCACAGCATATCATCACAAAAATGCCTTACATGTTGTTTTTGGCCATGGCCACTATTTGGTTCCTAGGGCCTCTCACTCCTTTGATTTTACTTTTCAGGTATTTATTATGAGCCAAAATGCAGAAGTGATGTCATCAACCATTCTGTTCTGCTAGTTGGCTATGGCTATGAAGGAAAAGAATCAGATGGCAGGAAATACTGGCTGATAAAGAACAGGTATAGATTGCAAGTATTATTTATATTTAAATTTTATATTTATATTTAAATGGGTTTTCTGTTTGGAGTCAGAATCTGAGTAACAATTCTTTTTCTGACCAGTTTTATTTGTGTTTGCAGTACGCCTATTTGCATGTGTGTGTGGAGAGTCAATGCTGATGATATCAGCTTTCCACAGCTGTTCTCATTTGAGGTAGCGGATCTCATTGATCCTAGAGTTTACTGTTTTTTGTTGTTGCTCAACCAGCCTGCTTTAGGTATGTCCTCAGTTAGAGGATTTCAGACAAGTTGTAATGATTACCTGACTTCAAAAAAATTATTTTTTTAATTTTTTAAAAATTATTTTGTTGTTTTATGAAAATAATATAAAACTTTATATAAAAAAGCAAAACATTCAGAATAGATAAGAAACCCATACAGTAATAAAAATTTCTCTTTTCTCTAAAATACATGAAACATAAAAAATAAAATCTAAAGCTCCTCAAGACAGGTTAGGCTCAGGTACAAATAAAGAAAGCACAGTAGGTCACAGCTAATACCTATGGACGCACTATAGCCACCACAAATTTCTGCTAAGCAACTGTTCTACAATCAAACCATAAGTTTTATTTTGTTTTGTTTTGTGTGTGTGTTTTAAATCACTTTATTCACCCATCATCATTCAATGAAAAAAGAATGCTTTTGCTTGAAGTCCACTAATGAGTGAGTACATACCCTGTGTATCCTTCTGGGTCTGTGAGACCTTGCTCAGGAGAATTATTATTTTCACTCATATGAGCCTGTTTGTATGAGTTTATTCTACATGTGAACAAGTACCCAGGGAGACTTAAGAGGACATCAGATTTCCCCCATCTGTCGTGACTTTCATAGTCCTGTCTGAGACTAGTCTTGGTTCTCAGAAATCAACACTGCATTTTCTTATCACTTTGTTCAGTTGGCTTCTAACTCAGTGTTTCCATGAGGAGTTATTGTAATCAATCCACTGTCCTGTGTTCTTTCTACTAAATGGAAAACATGATTCCTTTCAGTCATGGTGAAATGTGGGGCATGAATGGCTACATGAAGATTGCCAGAGACAGGGACAACCATTGTGGAATTGCTACATATGCCATCTATCCCAGAGTGCAAGTTGCATGAAGGTATCAAGAAAGGATTAGACTGGGGACAGCCTGTAAAGACAAGGCAGTTCCTCTTAAACATGACCAATCTCTGCTGCCTTGATATACTTGAATCACTGGAGAATACATTGTGATGTGAATTTTGTGGTGTATTTGCTCTAGTGAAACACAACATCTATTGTACATGAAGCTCTGCACTGATTTGTATTTGATTCCTATAATAACTTGATTTTTTTTTAGTTTTGATGACTGTACCAAATGTTGTCTTTAAATAGATTGAAGTTCAAATATAGTTCAAATATATATGAGTATTTCTAGAGATCTGAATCACATGAGGAGTATTCAGAGATATATCAGGAAAATGTTTCTCTCAACATCTAGATTGACATTGTCAGCTCAAAGTGTTATTATGCTATTGGATTATATAGGAATTATAGAAATGTTAATGTCTAGAACTATTAATAGAGAATTAATTTAAAACAACTGTCTCATTAGCACTGTTCTCCTAGCAAGAAATGATCCAAGTGAAGTTCTTGACTTAATGCCTGATGAGGGTTAACTACAAGCCAAACTTCTTTGAGTATATATTCTATTCTTGATTAGGAAATAGATAGATGTTGACATATAATTAACAATCATAGACAATAATGCAATTCTATCAGGCCTTATTTCTTAGTGCTGACAATTCCTCACAGATACAATTTTAGTATAAAAATTTGTTCCAATCCTGTGAATTTGACAACAAGCTCTTTAGTGTCTTTGTGTTCAATCATAGAAATTGGTAGTTTATGGTACAGAAAGACATGGTAGATCTGTGAGAAAAAATATTTGAGATTTCTACAGATAGTCAATGTAATTATACATGGAGTATCCCAATAAAGATATTGGGTCACTAGCTGAACATTCCTGCATGCTCTGTTTAGTCTGTGTACAGACCCTTTCTGAACTGGACTGAGAGGCATGGTTTTGTGGAATTTGTCTAGTGGGTTGTATACTTTCTTATAATCATGAAGTTCCTTTTGTTAAGGCCTTCTAATGTTTTCTCTTTTTTGGAAAGTTAAGTCAAGCTTATGGCATATCTTAGAAAGAAAATCTATTCATAGGGCATGTTTTTCTTGATTTTCTGCCTATTCATTGTGCCTAGTGAGCTGCAGATCAGAGCCTACTCCACTCAGGAACTGTTCTTCTACAACCAGAAGATGCTGAATCTCCTGGGTATGAGCAAGAAAGGTTGACTATTTGTGAACATTGGCTCATGGTTTGTTTGTTTCAGGTTTTAAGTTGTGGCTTATGAGTTATAATCATTAATATTTGTCTCTCAGTATTATCATGATAGTCTCTAAGCCATATCAGGGTAAATACCAGAAGTGTTCCCTTAGGAGGGTTATGGCCCAAGTACAAATAGAGCAGTGATGAACTCAGAACCTGGAAACCCTTCCTGAAGAGTTAAAGTTGTGGGTGTTGCCCACTGTTTTCATAACGGTTACTCTTAGATTTGATTGAATCATAAGGTGAATTGTGCCTGGCAGGTTACTTTTAGTAGCTGAGATGGTTTGTTTCTGAGTTCTGTGATTACTCTTCAGGTAATTTTCTGGACAATACACATGACTACAATGGACTGTGACCATGAACAACGAATTTTGCTTAAAAACAGTTGACATATTGACCATAATATAGACAAGCTTGTAACAGCTTTTATAAATGTTTATAAATGTTTGTCATAAAAGCATAAATGGAGGAACCATAACATGGTATCTAGTGGCATAATAGAATTTCATCCCTTTGAAACTCTAAGGTATTCCTCTTCCATTTTTGATGTATTCATTAATAATTTGAGAGTAAATTTCTCCCATAGTATTAGATGTGAAGTAATAAATTTGCATTTTCTCTGTATTAGATAGTGTTTTGTAGGTTTTTGAGTCAAGTAAAACCCTGGATGTCATAATGTGCATTGGCTTATTCACTCAGAAGACATCACTAGAAGTCCATTCAGTTAGATAACTAAATGATGTGATCTCAGAAACTTAGACAAGAAATATAGAAACTAGTAACCATGGCAGATGCAAAGAGGAATACAGTGGCTTAACAAGATGGCCCAGTCATGTGATGCAAGACCAGATAAAACAAGAAATGCAGGAGCTAAACAGGATGGCCTAGTCATGTGATGTGAGACCAGATACAATGAGAAATGCAGTGGCTAAACAGGATGGCTCAGTCATGTGATGTGACACTTGAAAAATAGCCTGAAGTCCTCCTGAGTGAGGTATCACAAACTCAGAGAGATAAGCAGAGGATGTACTCACTCATTAGTTGTCTCTAAACAAACAAACAAGAAAAAAAAAAACATGCCCAAGCGGCAAACCACAACCACTGAACAGCTTGGGATCAGAAACACCCTGGACCTACCCTTCGGACCCCACTCCAACTATAGGATCACCAGACTCACTCTTGAGGGAGGGGGGACAAAACTGGATTTGGCCAGGAGTGGAGACTGATCCAAGCATTATTGGGTCAGTGGGACCATAGACTGTCTGCTCCCTGCCCAGGGAGGGGATGGGGAGTTGCAGAGAAGAAAAATGGCCAGATGTGGTGGAAGGGGGAAGGGACCTTGAATAAGGATATACAGGGATGGAAAAAAAATCAGAGGGAAAGCTGAACACAAAGTAAATATCTATGTAGCAAACTTATTTGCGTTACCACCCTTGATAAGCCATGCTTATGATTCTTATCCTCTTTATAGTTATTGTTAACTTTTCAGCATTTTGAATTCATTTTACTGTTTTTTTGATAAATACAAAATAAAGAAGGAAAAAAAAAAGAAATCTCTGACAGATGTTGTCAAGATTCCTACAAACAGATGTCTATAAAACACCAAAAACAAAACAAAACAGAAAGAACTATTGAATAGTTCTCAATGGTACCAGTTGCTTTTTTTTTTTTTTTTTTGTCAACTTTGTGCAAGCCAGAGTTATCTGGGAAGAGGAGCTTCTTTTGAAGAATGTCTCCATGCAGATGGACTATAGGCAAGCATGTAGGGCATTTTCTTGATTAAAGCCTAATGTGGGAGGTCCCAGTGTATTGTAAATTTGCCACCCCTAGGCAGATGGTCTTGGGATATATAAGAAGGCTAGGGAGCAAGCCACTAAGCAGCCATCTTCTATGAACTTTGTTTCTGTTTCTACTTCTGTTTCTGCCTTATTTTCCTCCATGATGAACTACTGCCTGGAAGCAAGAGATGAAATAAACCCTTTCATCCCCCCTCCCAAAAAAAGAAAAATAGCCTGAGGTCATCTACTATTTTACAAGAGTAGCTGGAGCAACTAGTACCTTGGGAGTACTGTTGAGATGTCCATTGTTATCCCAGGGGAGCTAAAATCAATTCAGTGGCATGATTACTGAGGTAGCAATTACTCCTGGGTGTCTTGCCCACTTATTTGTTATATGTTGCTTAATATTTGTGTAGATATCCCATAGACAGAGGAGAGGGGGCTTTGGATAGAGTAATTACTGCCAGGAATCTTTCTTAGTTATGACAGATAAATTATGAGCCATTGGGCACACCTAAGGCAGAATACTTGATTAGTGGCTCTTTAAATTTTGAAGAACCTGTTTGGACTTAAAACATTCATTCAATCTTAGTAGTCGCTCTCTGTGTTTTGGGTTTCCTTTAGAGGCTGGAAAAAGGCATATCCAGTTGTACACAACCAGGAATCTAGATTTTAAAATATTCTATAACTACCAAGAATGCTGTCATCTTCTTGAGTGTATTGAGAATTTGAAATAACAAAAGAAATCATTATTTTCCTGGTTGTAATACTCCTAATGGTTCCTTGTTTAAAGAGGGCTGAATTGATAATTTGTCTTGGCATGGTTGTGCTTCTTCCTATGACACATTTTAGCCTCTATCAGCTAGGATACTAAAAAGAAATTATTTTCCTCAATAAATATCCCTTTCAGTAGATATCCCCACCTAGGAGAAGATATATACACACTGTATCAGGGTGATCTCTAGGGCAGTCCCTTTCATCATGACTTAGGAGAAAGCTATGCAAAATAAACCGTGAATGTCAAAAAGCCTTTGAGAAGAACAAACCACATGATTTACCCAGGCTTAGGGATGGAGTCTTAAAATGCAAATATTAATTTGTTTTTGAGTGGTGCATAGTATAAAGCAAGGTATCTTCAAAATTTAAAAAAAAGTGACATATCTAAGAAAATACGTGTGGATGGTATGATGATCAGAAATGATAGAGTAGGGCCACTAAAACTTTAATTGGAGATCTAAAGTCATTTCCACTTATTAGGGCCCTTTCTAACACTGAGGATGGGGTGTTTTACAGACTAAAAATTTTTTTTTCTTCTTTATTTATTTTGTATCTATCAAGAAAAGCAGTAAATTGAATTTAAAATGCTGATAAGTTAACAATAACTATAAAGAAAATAAAAATCATAAGCATGACTTATCAAGGGTGATAATGCAAATAATTTGCTACACATAAAATTACTTTATGTTCAGCTTTCCCTCTGAATTTTTTTTCTATCCCTGTATATCCTTATTCAAGGTCCCTTCTCCCTCCCGCCACATCAAGTCATTTTTTCTTCTCCACAACTCCCCATCCCCTTCCTGGGCAGGCAGCAGACAGTCCCATGGTCTCACTGATCCAATAATGCTTAGTTCAGTCTCCACTCCTGGCAAATCCAATTTTGTCCCCCCTCCCTCAAGAGTGAGTCAGGTGTTCCTCTAGGTGGAGAGGGATCCGAAGGGTCAGTCCAGGGTGTTTCTGATCCCAAGCTGTTCAGTGGTCATGGTTTGCAGCTTGGGCATGCTTGGCTTTTTTCTTGTTTGTTTGTTTAGAGAACACTAATGAGTGAGTACATCCCCTGCTTATCTTTCTGAGTTTCTGATACCTTGCTCAGGAGGATATTCTTCAAATCCATCCATTTTCCTGGAAATTTTAGGATATAATTTTTTCTTACTGCTGAGTAGTATTCCATTGTGTAGATGTACCACAGTTTGTTAATCCATTCTTCAGTTGAGGGGCATCTAGGTTGTTTCCAGGTTCTTGCTATTACAAATAATGCTACTAAGAACATAGTTGAGCTAATACCTTTGGAGTGTGAATGTGCCTATTTAGGGTATACACCCAGAAGTGGTATTGCTGGGTCCTTGGGGAGATTGATTCTCAGTTTTCTGAGAAACCGCCATATTGCATTCCAAAGTGGCTGAACAAGCTTACACTCCCACCAACAATGGAGTAGTTCAACACCAGGTTTTGAAGCTGTTTTTGATGTCCCTCCAAACTGAGATAATTGTTTTCCTTTTAGAAGCACCTTCTCTTCCTTTGATCTTGATTCTGTGTTGGTGTGTATTTCCATAACATCTCATAATCTCTAGAACAAAGTGATGGATGTCTCCTTGTCTTTCTGAAGTACTGGGGTAAGTAAGAATGCTGGAAGGCTTATTTTAGCATTTTATGATCCTCTATGACAGTGAAAAAAATATTCTTTTTTTTTTTGGAAAGTTTTTTTTTTTATTCTTTTGAGTCAATAAACATTTTGTGGGAGGGGCTAAGGGATGGTAGAATACCTTGTTCTTCACTGACCTTTGTCAGCTGAGCTATGTATTTGGGTTTTTTTTTTGTTTGTTTGTTTTTTCCTTCTTTATTTTGTATTTATCAAATAAAAACACAGTAAAAAGAATTTAAAATGTGGAAGAGTTAACAATAACTATACAGAGGATAAGAATGATAAGCATGGCTTATCAAGGGTAGAAATACAAATAAGATTGCTACACATACAGAAAAAAATATTCTTTCAGTCATTTACATATAGTCTTGAATGAACATTCAGGATTTTAAGCGGAGATGATTTTTCTGGCTGGGAAGTCACTTCTTTGATTCTTTTGTGAGCAGGAGCTAGACATTGCTTGTAGTGAGATGAACAATTCTCCTTTCCATAGAAGCTAGGTTCTGTCCTTGCAGTAGCAACTCTTCCTTTCATGGCAATTTATACATTTTGCTTACCTGCTCAAAGGATAAATATTCCTACCTGTTTTATTGGCCAGTTTGAATTTATTTATTACTGTCAGTGAAATGAAAATCAGAATTGTTGTGATCTCAATCTTTTCTCCAGGCAGTTCCTTGATAGTTCTCTAACAACCCATACTCAGCTGTAAACCATTTGACCTTCCAATAATGTCTGTCTTAGAAAGACATTCTTGATGTAGAATGTCTGTCAGTATGCCATGAATATTATTTGTTAATACAGGGACTGTTTTGGCCTATGGGAGAGCAGCTTAGAAGCAGGCAGAAAATCCAAGCATAGATACAGGACAAGGAGGGCAGAGTCGTGAGAGACCCAACTTAGCCACCCAAGAAGCCAGTATAATGGAGTATAGGAAAGCCACAGGCCACACGGCATGATAGATTAATAGAAATGGGTTAAGACGTGAGAGCTAGCTAGCATTAAGTCTGAACCATAGGCTGAACAGCATGTAATTAATATAAGCATCTGAATCATTATTTGGGTCTAAGTGGCAGTGAGGCTGCAGGTGTGTCCTGACTTTGGGCTGGATGGGTCAGAAATTTCATACTACATATCCTCACTAGTACTATAGAGGCATTTACATCATGTGAGTTACCAAACTCTTTATGTATTTTATAAGTTCTATTTTGTATATAATAAAACCAGGAGCCAGATATTAGAGAAAAGCTGAAATATGTGAGGTTTTTTTTGTTTTGTTTTTGTTTTTTGTTTTTTGTTTTTTTTGTTTTTTTTTGTTTGTTTGTTTGTTTGGTTTTTTTTGTTTTTGTTTTTTTTGATGTACATCATCTTCTCTGAAGTAGACTTGTGCTGCCAGGAGCAGACATTGTCATAAAAATAAAAAGAACCTATGTCATTAAAATATCTTAAATGTAATATAGATCTCTGAAGTGTTTGAAGATAATCTATCTAAAGTATATCTGTTTGACATGAAAACATATCTAATATTACTATGAATTTGATTGTAATTACTAACAACTAATTTGCATTTTTGTATTCTAATTAGTTGACAATAATAACTTGCAAGGACTAGCAATTTACATTACATTGTTAAATGAACTGTATAAGCATAATACCTTGAACAAGATTAGTAATAAAATTAATCTCAACTTTTTATCAATATACACAATTTGTATACAATACACAAAAGTCCAAGCCAAAGTAAATTATTTGAAACTAGTAGTAGCTTTTAAAAATAGATTCAATAATCTATACTTATTTCCTATCATATCTATATTCCTTTTCTCATAGTAGATTCAATAATCTACTTATCATATCTGTATGCCCTTTTTACTTTTCTTTTGTTCAAACAAGAATCTTGAATCTAATCTCCCTTGTTCAGCTTTTTTCTAACCATAACCAATAACAATTTGTAATCAATCATCCCAAATGATGACAGTTGTCCATAACATATTAAAAGAATAAAACAACCCACCCTACCTCTTAGAATGTCATGTTTTTAAATTTACTTTCTGCTGTTAATAGAATTTGTTTATAGAAGGAACAGGTAAGATATCTTTTTACAACTTCTTTGGCTTGTTCCCAAGTAATGGAGAAATCAGTTTTTAAACTCTTGCAATTTATATAATTTTTTAGTGAAACTCTGAGGGCTATAGCAAATTTCCTATTATTAATTTATCAATTTCATTATTACCTTGTGATAGAGAGACTGGAAGACCCACATGTGTGTTTTATATAAAGTATAATCCTAACTTCTGATTATTTCTTGTAATGTAATAAATAATGAAGTTAGTTATGAATCATCAGAAATAAATTCAGAAGTTTCAATGTGTAAAACAGCTCTTTCTGCACACTGTTACTCAGTGACTATGTTAAGAAGTTCTGTAAAATCCAGCTATACTATCATGATAGTATATAATTCTGACTTTTGGACAGAATTATAATAACTTTGAGTCACTTTACTTAACATTTTCTGATTTTTAATTTGTCTTTCCTAATTTATTTGCATCATTATAAAATGTAGGAGCTCCAGAAATTGGTGTTCCCTGTACAACATGAGAAAGAATCCAGTTAGTTCCCTTTATAAATTTAATCTCTTTGCTTTGGGGAAATCAGTTGTTAATCTGTCTAAAAATTACTACAAGCTCTTTGCCAAAGTTCACTTTCTGCCCATAATTGGTCAATTTCTTCATTAGTTATAGGTACAACGACTTCTGGTGAGTTCATTCCTGTCAATTGACAAAGTCCTAATTTTCCTTTAAAAATCAAATCAAATCTTTTTAACATATATCTTTATTTTTTACTCAGTTTATATGGTAGAAATATTCACCCCAATATAATATTATAATCATAATTAATTTGAATTACAATTTCTCTAGGAGAATGCTTAGAGGGTAAAATAACTAGAATGCCAGTAAGAACTAGATCCACATGATCCATATGTTCATACTATAATTTCTTTTCTACCAAAGCCAATTCTCTCCGAGCTTCAGTTAATTGTTCTCTTGTACTATTTAAGTCTTTGCCCTAGTCTAACATTTTGAATAAATTACCTAGTTCATAAATTTTTATTTTAATAGTGAGCTCTATATTGGATATGTCTTCTAGCAATCTTTGGAAATCAATAAGAGTTTGCAATATGTCTCTCTTGATTTGCTCATTTTGAAGTCTAAATTTTTGTAGACCTATTTTATATCCTAAGTAATTAATGAAATTTCTTGTTTTTTTCAGGGGCAATTTATAATCGCTAAGCAGATAATTCTTTTTTACTTCTTCAAATATTCTTTAAAGTATCAATATTTGAGTCAGCCAATAAGATATCATTCATGTAGTGGTAAATAATATTGGTACAAAGTATGATTATTTAACATTGTCTGTGGAGAACTTTTCATTGATATTTTTATAGGTTGAGGATTATTATATGTGGACACTCTAAAGGTAAATATTTTCTTGTCCTGTTTTTGAAGAGGTATAATAAAGAAATAGGTTTTTAAGTCAATAACAATTGTAAGCCATTTTTAGGTAACAATAATGATAACTTTGGGGACATAAATTCACAAAAAAAGGCCACACAGGCTGGAGCTACACATGACCAGAAATACTTCCTGATTAGCTCAGTTGGTAGAGCATGAGACTCTTAATCTCAGAATGGTGTATTTTTGCCTCATGTTGGGCACCAGATATTGCATGAATTCTATTTAGTATATAATAAACCTGTAGCCAGGTATTGTGGAAGAGCTGAGATGTCAGAGATATTGGAAACACATAGCTAATTCTCACCCAGTGAACTTCTCAGGCTAAATGTGTTAGGTTTTATCTTCAGGAGTCCTCAGACTGACAGTACTCATGACAAATAGAGGCCTAACTTCTTCCTTCTCCTGCCTTATATGTCTTTCCCCTGCTCAGTTATTTACTTTCTCTTTCAACATTTCTAGAGCTAGGATTAAAGGTGGGTGATATCACTACTGATTTAGCTTTCAAGTCATATAAATCCGGAGTATCTCTCCCTCCCAAGTGCTGGGACTAAAGTTGCGGGTCATCATTCCCTAACCTTCATGGTTTGGCTCTGTCCTCTGATGTTTCAGAATATATTTATTAAATATATATCAGCACAAAGTGGTATTCTGTTGCAGTTATTTTTAGCAAAAACATTGTTTCTAAGAATGCTTTATTTACAATCTCTTTTTAGGTGACCTTGTTTTCCATATTGTAACATTTAGTATTTTGGTTTTTCTTAAAACCTCTAGAAATAATCTCTTCTACCCAATTTCTTCTGCACTTATCACTGTAGTTATTATAATATAAGATTCCTTATTAAAAGTATCCCAGATTCAATCCTCTAATGCTGCTGATTTTGCATTCAATGTTCTAATTATCCTTGTGCATTGTGAGTTAGCATTTTCCAAAACCAGAGTTTCAATTATTATTTACCTAGCTTCTAAACCTTGTACCTTTGTATTTATCACTGCAGTAAATCTTTTTTTTTCATTTTATTTTATTATTATGAACAAAGAAGTCATACTTTTCTATCCTTGTATATCCTTATTCAAGATCCCTTCCCACTCCCAACAAATCAGGTCATTCTCTCTCTCCACAACTTCCCATCCCCCTCCCTGGGCAGGCAGCAGGCAGTCCCAAGGTCCCACTGTCCCAATATTGCTTAGTTCAGCCACCAATCCTGGCAGATCCAGTTTTCTCCCCTCAACCTCACGACTGAGTCAGGTGCTCCTCTAGAGGAAGTGGGATCCAAGGTGCCAGTACAGGGTGCTTCAGATCCCAAGCTGTTCAGTGGTTGTGGTTTGCAGCTTGGGCATGCTTTGCTTTTTTCTTGTTTGTTTGTTTGTTTGTTTGTTTAGAGTCCACTAATGAGTGAGTACATCCCCTGCTTATCTTTCTGGGTTTGTGATACCTCGCTCAGGAGAATATTCTCCAAATCCATCCATTTGCCTGCAAATTTTAGGATATCATTTTTTTTCTTACTGCTGGGTAGTACTCCATTGTGTAGATGTACCACAGTTTGTTAAGCCATTCTTCAGTTGAAAGGCATCTAGGTTGTTTCCAGGTTCTTGCTATTACAAATAACGCTGCTATGAACATAGTTGAGCTAATGCCTTTGGAATGTGACTGTGCATCTTTAGGGTATACACCCAGAAGTAGTATTGCTGGGACCTTGAAGAGATTGATTCTCAATTTTCTGAGAAACCACCATACTGCATTCCAAAGTGGCTTAATAAGCTTACACTCCCACCAACAATGGAGAAGTAGTCCCCTTGTTCCGCATCCTCTCCAACATAGGTTGCCCTCTGTGTCTTTTATCTTAGCCAATCTAACAGGTGTCAGGTGGTATCTCAAAGTTGTTTTGATTTGCATTTCTCTGATGGCTAAAGGTGTTGAGCATTTTTTAAAGTGCCTTTCAGCCATTTGTAAATCTTCTGTTGAGAATTTCCTTTTTAGTTCTGAACCTCATTTTTTGATTGGGTTATTCAAGGTTTTGGACTCTAGATTTTTGAGTTCTTTATATATCTTAGAGATCAATCCTCTACCACTTGTAGGGTTGGTGAAAATCTTTTCCCATTCTGTAGGCTGTCGCTTTGTCCTATTGACTGTGTCCTTGGCCTTACAGAAGCTTCTTAGCTTCAGGAGATCCCACTTATTGATTGTTGATTTTAGTGTCTGTGCCACTGGTGTTATATTTAGGAAGTGGTCGCCTGTGCCAATTCATAGAAGTGTATTTCTCACTTTCTCTTCTATCAAGTTTAAAGTGGCTGGGTTTATGTTGAGGTCTTTGATCCACTTGGATTTGATGCAGTAAATCTTTGTAAGAAATCTGTGAAAGTTTCTTTTGGTCCTTGGGTTACTTTTGTTAGGAATTCAACTTTCTTTCCTACTTTTCCAATTCTATCCCAAGCATTCAAGACTGCCATTTTGCCTAAATCCAGGGTATGGTTATCATATAAAGATCGTCTGTCTATATTAGCATAATCTCCCTCCTGAAGAAGCTGTTCTTGAAATATTTTTATTTCTTTAGCTCTGCTGCATTGTTCTATAACATTAACTTTCTTCTTTCTACCAGATCCTTAACTGTAATTGAGGCTCAGCCTCTAGAACTGCTGTAACCATATATTTTCAGTCTTTAGGGAAATTTGATTAAGTTGACCAAGAATTTAACATTTACTTTATATATGGTGAGTGAATGGTATGTGTAACTATTGCTTCCTTGAATCCTCTTAAACTAACATTTGTACAGTTTCCCATTCTTCTCTTTGAAAACCTGAGGCTGTTTCTCTGTAAACCTATAAAGCAATGTTAAGATTGGTTCTCCTTTAATTTCCTCTGTCTGTGTCTAAATATCTCTATTATCTGTTTTCACAGGCTCTTTCAAGACTTCACCTTGACATCATAATAACTGGCTTTTTAGTGATAAAACAAAAATAATCAAACAAATATTTATAATAGACATTATGTTAATCCCATCTACATTAATTATTCTCTTCTTTAATGGTTCCTTTCATATACCATTTAGTGTACTATCAAACAGAGACCAAACATTTTCTATCGTAATAATGTTTCCTATTTTTAACATGGGAAAAACTCTCTTTGAGCCTTAAACTAGTTCTTCTCTTTAAGAAATCCCAATTCAAACTTGCTGTTCCTGATGATTCAGATGACTGTGAAGTAGGAAGCTACCTAGTGTGGTAGCAGCCCAAGGAAGGGTTTAAAAAAAAAAACCAACCCATCAGAATGCTGAACTGAGTAAAGGTACAAAGAAATGTAGCTAAACAGAAAAAAATTATGGGCTAATTTAACTGTAATATTCTTCAGCTACTAGCCCAGCAGTTACTATAATATTAAGTGTCTGAGTCAATTATTTGGGAAGTGGCAACCAAGTATTTGAGTGTTTTGGGTGGTACAGAAACTTCCCACTATAAATTGTGCTCCAATATGGTGCACATACATCCACATAAAGCTTGAGAAAGCTTAAAAGGGGTTTTAGAACATAGAAATGGAGGCTAAAATAGCTTCCTAGTTATATCTCTCATGTGGACCATGGTACAGAGGTGCCACAGCCTGCAGACTTGAGCTACAGCATTGAAGATTTTCGGCATGCAGCTTGAGCTGCAAAATGGCCAATTCCCAAAGTTTCATAAGAGATCCTGATAATTATACGCTGCATATGATGGATTTATGGTTACTGCTTATGCAGAAAAAAGGGAATAGAGTCAATCATAGCTTTTTGGTAGCAGCATTTTCTCATCTGAGCTCTGTTTGGTAGTGGTAAGCAGAGGTGTGGCTCCTTTAAGAAAGGCTTTCTGACTCACGTTAGTAGTAAAAACCACATGACTCTTTTAAGAGGCTATGCTGCCAAATAGTTAAATAGAGTTTATGAGCAGCAGGCAATGGTGCTCTACTTGTTGGCAGTGTGACCCTAAAATTCCCAAGTTTGGGTGGTAAACTTGGCTTCTGCCAGTTCTTCTGCCATAAAGCAAAGCTCTCACAGACCAAGGAGCTAGATAGAGCCAGCTTCCATAGCCCAGGTGTTAATCCTAGCTCCACTGCTTACCTTATTAAAGGTTCCTGTGGCCAGAAAAAGATAGAAATATACAGTAAAGACAGATTCTGACAAAAAAAAAAACTCTAAAAAGACTTGCAGTTGTTTGAAAATATATAGAGACTTGGGGGAGGCAAAGAAAATGGATCTAGAAAGTCATTAATAAATAATTAGAATAACATAGTAATAATAAGCCATGTAATGATAGAAATTACACAGAGAGTCTGGATAGTGTACATTATTATATTGTCTTTAAATTGTTTGCAGAGGAAAAAGCAAGAGCTGCTAAAAGCCATTTGATTATAAATATTCCTAGATTAAACTAACCTATTTATTTTGAAATATCTTGACTCCAAAATTTAAGTTAAAATATGTGTTACTTTGGAAAAGAGGTTATTTTATGAATTTCCACAGAAAATGAGAGGTTGTGAATTCATTCTGGGTTAAAGAAAATAACAAACTGTGGTACATGTACACAATGGAGTACTACAGCAGTATAAAAAAAATGATATCCTAAAATTCACAGGTAAATGGATGGATTTGGAGAGTATTCTCCTAAGTCAGGTATCACAAACCCAGGAAGATAAGCAGGAGATGTACTCACTCATTAGTGGACTTCAGACAAAAAGCAAAGAATACCCAAGCTGCAAACTGAAACCCCTGGAAAGCTTGAGATCAGAAGAAACTTAAGAGAGACATACAGGGATTTCCCTAGGAAGAGAAAATAGAGAAGATTTCCTCAGCTAATTGAGAGCATAAGGAGTTGCAACCAAGAAGAAGTGGGAACAAATCATGAGAGAAGGGGACAGTTGAGTGAGAAGAGCAATAACAAGGGAGAAAAAAAGAGATGGAGATATTAATAAGGGAAGCCAATGTGGGACTGGAAAAAGTCCGGGTGCTAGGGTAACCTACAAGAACTCACAGGATGTTTCTGTCTAGGTCTCCAACCAATAGTGAAAGTGTTATCTAGACAGAACTTCCCCTATAATCAAATGAATAGCGAGCCCAAGTATCCTCACAGGACTTAATCCAACAATGAATAAAGGGAGAGGGAGAGATACATGGCTGAGCACTGGTCTGAGTCCCTGTCCAGCTGGAAGCAGGGGAGGAGGGTCTATATGACCAAGGGGATAGAGCTTATGAGGAAAATTCCCACAGTGATGGCTGACTGGAGCTCTGGGGAGCTCACTGAATCAAGAACAGCCACTGGGGAACCTTCAAGTAAAGGAACTAGGCCCTGCAAGGATAGGCAACAGTCCACTGACATGGGCAGCAGGTGGAACCTGGAGGGGAGGGATCAGACTGTGTTTCTGTGCATGGACTGGCACTTTGGAGCCCATTCCCTCCAGAGGAACATCTAACCCAGTCATGACATTAGGATGAGCATATCAGACCTGCCTGAAGTGTTTGCTGAGCAGATCCACCTTGGGACTTCTTACTCTTTGGGGGAGGACATAGGGGATGGGGAGGAGGTAGGCTGAGGACAGACAGGGAGAAGTTAGGAGAGGGAAGGGAGGGAGAGCAAGGAGATACATGAAAAAAGGACTTTATTTTCTAAAAAAAAAAATAGAATAAAAGATTGTATAATTTGAAAAGTTTTACAGTAAGGTTTCATTGTAACCAATAAAAATATTTTTTCTAAAGATGTGTAAAAAGAAAAGAAAAGAAGATTTGATTAAAGACACTCCTGAAAATTCTCTAATGGGAATAAATGGCCTAGATAGTAAAATATTTCAGAGCACCTTTGTTATAGTTTTCTCTGAGTTCTGCATTCAGAACAGCTTCAAGACTGATGGTTGAGATGATCCAGCCTCACAGAATACTTCACAGTTCAATCATAACTTTCCCATAATGCCAACCTAGACTACTGTACCCAGCAAAACTATCAATCAACATAGATGGAGAAAACATGACATTAAATGATATAACCAGATTTAAAATATACCTGACCACAAATCCCACCATAAAAAAGCCCTAACCTAAAAACTCCAACCTAAGAAAACCAGAAACACTCATGAAACCACAGAAAATTGATAACCCACAGAAGATCCCTCACAAAAAAAGAAAATACAAGCTACTACCAAAAAAGATGGGAAATATTGATCATTGGTCATTAATATCCCTTAATATCAATGGACTCAATTCACCTATGAAAAGACACATCATAACATGATGGATACAGAAACAGAAAACATTCTTCTGCTGCATTACAAGAAACGCACCTCAACCTTAAAGACAGACACAGCTCAGAGTAAAGGGTTGGGAAAAGAGTTTCCAATCAAATGACCTAAGAAACAAGCTGGTGTAGCCATTCTAATGTGTAACAAAATAGACTTTAAACAAAAATTAATAAAAAGAGACCAGGAATGTCACTACTTATTTATCTCAGGAAAAATTCATTATGACAAAATCTCAATCCTGTATCCCCCCAACACAAGGGCACCTACATATGTTAAAAAAAACCCATATCAAACCTGACACACTAATAGTGGGAGACTTCAGTATCCCATTTTACCCTTGGATAGGTCAACCAGACAGAAACTCAACAGAGATATAAGCGATCTAGCAGAAGTTGTGACCCAAATGGACTTAGAAGATATATACCAAATCCTTCACCCAAACAAAAAGGAATATATATATTTCTCAGCACCCCATGGAACTTTCTCTAAAATTAACTACATACTAGGTCATAAAGAAAATATCAACATGTAGCAAAAAAATGTGTATAACTTCTTGTACCATTTCAGATCACCATGGTCTAAAGTTAGAGTTCAACAACATCAAGAATCAGAGAAAGCCTACCAGTTCATGAAAACTAAACATCACTGATCTGAACCACCTCTAGGTCAAGGAAGAAATTAAGAAAGAAATCAAAGTCTTCCTAGAATTTAATGAAAATGAATCCACGACATACTCAAACTTATGGGATACAATGAAAGCAGTCTTAAGGGAAAAATTCATAGCACTAGATGCCAACAGGACAAGACTAGAGAAATCCCACACCGGGGAACTATCAGCATAGTTGAGGGTCCTAGAACAACTAGAAGCAAACTTGTCTAAAAGGAATGCAGTGCAGGAAATAATTAACTTAGAGCTGAAATCAACACAATTGAAACCAAAAGAACAAAACAGAATATCAATAAATCAAGGAGTTGGTTCTTTGAGAATGTTAAGAAGATAGATTAACCCTTATTTAAAGAACCAAAAAGCAGTGAGACAGTATCCAAATGAACAAAATCAGAAATGAAAAGGGGAACATAACAACCCAGAAAATCCAGAAAATTATCAGGTCATACTTTGAAAATCTATACTCAACAAAAATAGAGAACCTATTACGAATAATACTGTTATGAACATAGTTGTGATAATGCCTTTAGAATGTGAATATGCATCTTTAGGGTATATGACCAGTAGTATTGCTGGATGCTTGGGGAGATTGATTCCCAGTTTTCTAAGACCCGTCATACTGCATTCCAGAGTAGCTGAACAAGCTTACATTCCCACCAACAATGAAGGAGAGTTCCCCTTGCTCTGTAACCTCTCCAGCATAGGCTGTCATCTGTGTCTTTTTTTTCACGTTTAAAAGCCACACCTTTTATTTATCTCAACTTCATACGCTTATTGTGTGTCCTCTACTTTTTTTACAGTGTAAGTTATCTTAATTTCTTTTGTTTATTTTTATTTCATTATTATGAACAAAAAAGTCACACTTTCTATCCTTGTATATCCATATTCAAGGTCCCTTCGCCCTCCCACCAAATCAGGTCATTTTCTCTTCTCCACAACTCCTCATCCCCTCTCTGGGCAGGAAGCAGGCAGTCCCAAGGTCCTGCTGTCCCAATATTGCTTAGATCAGCCTCCACTCCTGGCAGATGAAGTTTTCTCCCCCCAACCTCACGACTGAGTCAGGTGTTCCTCTAGGGGGAGTGGGATCCAATGAGTCAGTCCAAGGTGTTTCTGATCCCAAGCTGTTCAGTGGTTGTGGCTTGCAGCTTGGGCATGCTTTGCTTTTTCCTTGTTTGTTTAGAGTCCACTAATGAGTGAGTACATCCCCTGCTTATCTTTCTGGGTTTGTGATACCTTGCTCAGGAGGATATTCTCCAAATCCATCGATTTGCCTGCAAATTTTAGGATATCATTTTTTTCTTACTTCTGGGTAGTACTCCATTGTGTAGATGTTCCACAGTTTGTTAATTCATTCTTCAGTTGAGAGGCATCTAGGTTGTTTCCAGGTTCTTGCTATTACAAATAACGCTGCTATGAACGTAGTTGAGTTAATGCCTTTGGAGTGTGACTGTGCATCTTTAGGGTATACACTCAGAAGTGGTATTGCTGGGTCCTTGGGGCAATTGATTCTCAGTTTTCTGAGAAACTGCCATACTGCATTCCAAAGTGGCTGAACAAGCTTACATTCCCATCAACAATGGAGGAGTGTTCCCCTTGCTCTGCATCCTCTCCAGCATAGGTTGTCTTCTGTGTCTTTTATCTTAGCTAATCTTACAGGTGTCAGGTGGTATCTCAAAGTTGTTTTGATTTGCATTTCTCTGATGGCTAACGATGATGAGCAATTTTTCAGTTGTCTTTCAGCCATTTGTAATTCTTCTGCTGAGAATTCCCTTTTTAGATCTGAACCCCATTTTTTTATTGGGTTATTCAAGGTTTTGGACTCTAGATTCTTGAGTTCTTTATATATCTTAGAGATCAGTCTTCTATCACTTATAGGGTTGGTGAAAATCTTTTCCCATTCTGTAGGCTGTCATTTTGTCCTATTGACAGTGTCCTTGGCTTTACAGAAGCTTCTTAGCTTCAGGAGATCCCACTTATTGATTGTTGATTTTAGTGTCTGTGCCACTGGTGTTATATTTAGGAAGTGGTCGCCTGTGCCAATTCATAGAAGTTTATTTCCCACTTTCTTTTCTATCAAGTTTAAAGTGGCTGGGTTTATGTTGAGGTCTTTGATCCACTTGGATTTGAGTTTTGTGCAGGGTGACAGGCTTGTATCTACTTGCATTTTTCTACACACTACCATCCAGCTATGCCAACACCATTTGTTAAATATACTATCCTTTTTCTGTTGAATATTTTGGGCCTCTTTGTCAAAGATCAGGTTTTCATAGGTTTTTTGGTTAATGTCTGGATCCTCAGTTCTATTCCATTGATCACAAGTCTGTTTTTATGCCAGTACCAGGCTGTTTTTGTTACACATCAATTCTCACACTCTAATAGTGGGAAACTTCAATACCCCACTTTCAACCCTGGATAGGTCAACCAGACAAAGTCTCAACAGAGAAATAAGGAGTCTAAAGAGGCCATCAGATCAGCCCAGGCAAGAGACCACATAGGATGGGTGTGACAGGCAGGGGCCCAGAGAGAAAAGCTGCAGTTCTGAGAAGTCGCCACAGGGAAGCAGTATGAGATCAGGGCTTCAGCAGCCCCATCTCCACAAGCTTCCCTGATTCCTTCTTCAATGTGGAGGTCTGTAGGGCAACCTCTCCTTTGGGCAGGGAGAGCTGTGAGCCCTCAGGCCTCTTCTCCTTTCTCAGATCCCCAGCTTTCAGCATTATGTTTTGCCCATTCTGCCTCTGACTTTTGGGTTTTCAGGGTAGGAGGGAGAGGATTCCATGTTTGTGGAGTGTTTGATTTTGAGCTGCTGACAGGGGGCTAGAGGGACTCTTAGTAGAAGATCAGATATGCTCTGATCGTGGAGGTGTGGACTCTGGTAACTTCTCAATGGTTGCATGGCCTTTGACACTTCTCAGAAAGGAGTCAATTCACCATTTGGTATGCTGAAGCCAATGGTGCCAGTGATGACTTGGTTTCATTTGAAGTATAGAAAGCACTACAACTTTATGGACAATACTTGGAACAGAGAGTTTACAGCTGAGCCACTGCCTGGACACACCCCACTGATGTAGTGTGCAACAACAGGAGAGACACTGCTCACTTTTCTCCATCACAAAGTAGGAAAAATATAAAGTATATTTCTGATAAATCTGAAGGTCTAACCTGGGGATGTAGGCTAGTTGATAGGATGCTTGCCTAACATGCACAAGTCCTGGATTCAGCCCTAACATTGAATAAAACTGTGCTAGAGCATACCTGTAATCTCAGCACTTGGAGGACCAGAAGGTCAAGGCTATTCTCATCTATATGGTTAGTTGAAAGCCAAGCTGGGTTACATGAGACTGTCTCAACCAATCACAACCTCCATTGCCACAAAAACCATACAACCGCAAACCCTCAAGCTCTATGCTCCTTATGCTGGCCTTGCATAAAGTATTGAACATTGTGATTAAGCTTTTATGCAATTAAAATTCTTTTATGTGCCTTGCATGCACAAGACAGTTGTGTAGCTTGATCAGTTTTAAGGGCCCCTGGCAGTGGGATCAGGATCTATCCCTGGTGCATGAGCTGGCTTTTTGGAGCCCATTACCTAGGATGGAATGCCTTGCTCAGCCTTGATGCAGGGGGAGGGGCTTGGTCCTACCTCAACTGAATGTGCCAGGCTTTGCTGACTCCCCTTTTGGAGGAAGAAATGGGGGGTGGGCCTGGAGGGATAGGGGAGTTGGAGGAGGGATGGGAGGGGGAGCCTTAATTTTCTGTAAAAATGAATAAAAAAAATTCCTTAAATAAAAAAAAAAACAGTGGACATGATTCTAAGAGGTCTGATATCTGAGTTTGATGGGGTATAGGATGTAAAAACACCAAATAATAAATAGATATGTAAAAAAAATTTCTAATCTTAAAAAACATAGCCTGAGTTTCTTAGGTTCCATAGAGATGCTGGTGGGTGGTTTGAACATGGTATGTTGATAGAAATACAGAACTCGTTTTGTGAGGAGTCATGCCCATTGTGCAAGATATTCACCTGGAAAGCTGTAAATTTCAACCCAATTTCTAAGTACTTTTACTTAAACATGTGTGTGTGTGTGTGTGTGTGTGTGTGTGTGTGTGTGTGTGTGTGTGAATCTCTTTTCTATTACAAAGGAGCAACTGTGAGTAACAATTTGTCAGTCAAAGGTCTGAAGAAATGAATATCCCTTAGCAATGTGAAGCAAAAAAATAGAAAAGAAGCAATTCCTGTACTATTTCTCAGTTATTCAAATTCTAAAATAAAGAACAAAAATTTTCATGTAAAGCTCTCAAAACAGTGCATAAATCCTGTAAAAGACATCTTTCTAACTCTGTGCTTTTATTTCACAGACATATCTAAACAGATAACATTTTATTAATGTACATTAATAGCTCTCAATGTATTTCTGTATTATCAACAAAGGAGTAATAAAATGCAAAATGCTTTATTGGTAATAAAAAATGTAAGCTAACTGCACCATTCTTTCAGGCATGCCCTTATGATAATGAGGTCTAACACATCTAAAAAAATAATAAAAAGTACAAAATAAAATTTGCAAAACATAATTAGAATGTCTGAACAGTGAAATTAGCAGAATGTAAGCAGAGTCTTCAGAGCTTTGGGTAGTATAGTGAGAGGAGACATCTTTTGGTGTTTTAAAATTCTCTAAAATAACTTATGTGATTATCAAAAATATTCTTGACTATTTGTGTTATATTCAGAAACTTCTTAATTCATCTTAAATTTTATTCACATTTTGAGGAATATGGTGCAGGGTACATTGGTGTAATATATTTCTTCCCAGTTTGGGAAGACGCCAAATTCAGTAATTCATGGATAAGTCAAATATAGCTTCTCTGTGGCATGTGGCATAATAGAACCTGAGAAAATGAGAAAAATGTGACAGTTATTAATTTAGAATAAGACAAATATTCATGGTCCCATGGTTTATAAGATGACATTGGTATAGATGTGACTCAGGAGAAGTGGAATGTTTTGAAGCAAGGTTTCTATTCCTGTTGACTAGCTCTTTCCTGCTGATTGTGTCTATCTATTATGGCTTAGAGTACCTGACCAAAGGTTTAGAATCATTGGTCACTGGAGCAGAGTGATGGAAATTCATCTGCAGATCTTTCCATCTTAGAGTTCACTGCAGTTGCCTGATGCAAGGTCACTCAAGTATCTCCACGCATTTTGTAATTCAATTCATAGCTAATATATTCTGCCAAAGGTGGGTCTTAGTTGCATATGGTTGAGATTGAAAAATTGGTATAAAATGTTGGGAGGGAGCAAAATAAAGAACAAAATGCTTTAGAGATCAGCAATACAATTCATCCTACACTGTGGACTCAGTATTCTATGTTTAGCTATAGATATGCTCTATGTGATTTAATGTGTAAAGCTTCTGCTAGTAAAGAGAAACAAGAACTTCCTGAAATTCCATGCTACTCAATTATCTTAGTTCTTTATGTATAATTTGTTTTAAAATTTGAGTTTACTAATAGAACTTAACTGGTCAGCCTTATATTACATAGTTGTGTCAAGTGATTCTAGCTTCAGAAAAGATGGACATATACATGCATTTCTTATATATATATATATATATATATATATATATACATATGTGTGTGTCTGACTTTCTATGGTATTGGAGGTTATAATGACTAGTGGTATCACAGAAACAGTGAGAACAGGGTGAGCCATCTTTCTACACAGTATTCCTAGGTCCTAGATATCAAATGAAAAAAATTAATGTTGAAAAATTGGGAAAAACTTATTAAAAATTTACAGGAAGCTGTAATGCAAATAGTACCCAATTAGTCTATGTCTGGATTCTATCATAAAAATGGTTTATATTTACTCCCCTGTCAGTATTGTTCTCATGGTTACAGTTAATAAATGTAAAAAAGAGTCTTAAAAAATCACACTATACGTTGTACATAAGTGTCTGCCCTAGATACAATTCAGATTATAGTGAACTGAAGGGGACAAAAAGATACGGTGCAGATATATATGGCAGTGGTTCCAATATAGAGAATTGTCAAGAAATGCACCAGAGATAATATGACCCTTAAGAGAAAGATTTGCTGCTCCCTGTTGTATGCACTTTGCCTTGTATTAAAACATAAAATGAGACACAGTGAATGTGGTAGAGGACCCCATCATTGAGCTCATATGGAAAGACTTACCAGCAAAATGGTTAACAGGAAACAAAACACCATGCCCTGAGGTCAAAGTAGAGGATTTAGACTTTCAATGAAAAAAATGATAAAACACAAAGTCAAAAGCACAAAAAAGATTATGTATTCACATTGGAAAATTGTGAATATACAACATCCACAAATCACTGGCATAGTAGGGCAAGATGAACCCCAAGTAAATGGTGTAGATCAGATCTTCATGGAGATAACAGAAAAAACTTTCCCAAACTAAGAAAAGATATACTTATTTAGATACAAAAACCACAAGACAACAAATATACAGGACCAGAAGAAAAACTTCCCAACCATATAATAGATAAAACATTACATATACAGAAGATCATATTGAAATATTGTAGGCAAAAGCCACAAATCACAAACTCATCAGACTAACAGGTGACATCTTAATGGAAACAGGTAAGACAAAAAGGTTTAAGCATTGTGCACCCAGTTTTAAGAGACCACAGATATCAACCCAAATTATCTTATCCAGAAAAATATCTGAAACGTGTTGAATAACAATGAATAATATTCCACAGTGCAGATTGATAGAATCATCTATGTTCTTGGCTGTCAACTAAACATACATGGGAAAGAAAGCCTTATTTGAGAAATTATTTCCATCAGATTGCCCTGTGGGTATATGTTTGGAACATTTTCTTGACTGCTCATTGATGTAAAGGTACCCAGTTCCTTGGGGGTGACTCCATTTCTACAAAGGTGAGGCTTGACTGTGCAAGAAAAAATGATTGAACATGAGTCAATATTTGGCAATTGAACATGGATTTTAATTAAAATGCATACATTGAGGATTTTTGGATTTTTTAATTTTTGAATAAAGTCTCATTTATTTACTTATTTATTTATTTATTTATTTTTTATTATTATGAACAAAGAAGTCACACTTTCTATCCTGTATATCCTTATTCAAGGTCCTTTCCCCCTCCCAACACATCAGGTCATTCTCTCTTCTCCACAACTGCCCATCGCCCCCCACCCTGGGCAGTCTGCAAGTGGTCCCAAGGTCCCACTGACCCAATATTGCTTAGTTCAGTCTCCACTCCTGGCAGATCCAGTTTTCTCCCCCCAACCTCAAGACTGAGTCAGGTGTTCCTCTAGAGGGAGTGAGATCCAAGGAGTCAGTCCAAGGTGTTTCTGATCCCAAGCTGTTCAGTGGTTGTGGTTTGTAGCTTGGGCATGCTTTGCTTTTTTCTTGTTTGATTGTTTGTTTGTTTGTTTAGAGTCCACTAATGAGTGAGTACATCCCCTGCTTATCTTTCTGGATTTGTGATACCTTGCTCAGGAGGATATTCTCCAAATCCATCCATTTGCCTGCAAATTTTAGGATATCATTTTTTCTTACTGCTGAATAGTTCTCCATTGTGTAGATGTACCACAGTTTGTTAATCCATTCTTCAGTTGAATAAAGTCTCATTTTTATTCATGTATCCCCTTATACAAACTCCCAGTCACATTGGGTTTTATGCTAGGATTCCTTCAATGATAAATTGTAAACTTTGAAATAAGACCTTTTATACCCCAATTTTTGTTTTATAATGAGGTATAGTATAGCAACAAGAGGCAAAGAAGAACAGATATATATCAGTTGCTGAAAAGTGAAATGTTGCTATGACAGACCTAACAATGTTGTTTTAGAGGGGTATTGTGGTATCATTAGGGAGCTTAGGCAATAAAAGTCATTAAGTCCTCAGACATTAATGTACTGTTTAGTGTATTCTATAAATTTTGTGGAAGTTCAAAGGCAGGAACAAACACTGTCTATTGTAGTAAGTCTTCTAACTTTTGTCTTGTGTGAAGCTATGAGGGAAGAAATGATAGAGGAATGTTAATATTGTGTCCAGGAAAAAGCACACTTACACCCAAAATAAGTCTTGGCATTCTGATTGTTTTTAAAACTCATTTTGCTTGGCTTAGTATTTAGACTAAGAATAATATAATCCATGTAAGATGGACTTTTGCCACCAGAAACTCTGGTAAGAGGTAGGTAGGCCTCAGGATCAAGTTCCAAGAAGGCCACCAAAAGACTCAGATATGAGCCTAGCCCAGGACATACATACATATACATCATATACATATACATACACATACACACACATACACACACATACACATATACATCATATTCATCATATACATATACACATACATATATATCATGCTTATATGCTATGGGATGGTCTTTCTGTACATTGTGAATATGTTTCCACCATTCATTAATAAAGAAGCTGCTTTGATTTATGGCAAGACAGAATATAGCTAGGTGTGAAATCTAAGAGAGACTGGCAAAAAAGGCAGATTCAAGGCAGACACTGCTAGCCACCAGGTAGCAAGATGTAATTGAACACAGGTAAAGAAAGCCATGAGACACATGGCAGTGTATAGACTAATAGAAATGAGTTAACGTAAGATATAAGAGGTAGTTAGCAATAAGCCTGAGCCATAACCAATGTTTGTAATTAATATTAAGCATCTGTTTGATTATTTTATCAGCAGCTATGAGACCATGAAGGCTGAATGAGACACAGAAAAACTTCTGACTACATTAATGAGTTAAACCCAAGTTGGTATTGATGAACTGGTAAAGCCTCCCTATACTGTGAGTTCCGAAAATGCAAAGTTACCTCCTAATGAAATGATAATTATATCTTTAGGAATGGTCTATAGGACTGTAGTGCAGTGTTCTCTTGAGACATGAATTATCTAGCTTGCATGTTGATACTCATCTTCAAGATGATTAAGACTCTGTGCATTGCCCTGGCCTAAATGACCACTGAACTTTCAGCCCTATAGCTGGACACACAAAGGCCTGCATATCAGTTATAGTCAAAGCTCACAGAGATTTCCTGGATCTCACCAGTGCTATTCTCCCAGACTTCCTTAGCTGAAGGACTTAATAGAAGATGTGAGTCAAACATGCAACTTTTTAAAGTATCCTCACTGAAATAAATGTCCTTGTGGAAATCTACTGTAGCATTTCTACACAATTTTTCTTTATTTATTGAGTTGTTTAACTTTTATTTTATCCTGATATAATAAGGGATGTTTGTATGAATAAACCATGTATATTCAAATGACAAATCTTGTGTAATCATCCTTAATGCCTAGTGCATTTCTGTTCATAGGCCTGGACACTTATCAATAAGGTGATGTCATTTTGTTGCTTCGTTTCATTCTTAGTGCTAAGAAATAGCTCGTTTGCCCTTATAGGTGAAATGCCTCACTGTGGCTATAGTGATACATCCAAGGCAATGAGGTATCTCTAATTACTTGTCAGGTTTTAAAATGAGGAGAATCTTCTTTGTGGCTTCTTTATGAACAAATATTACAAAGAGTGCTTTACTCTGTTGCATATTTTTTCTGTTTGTGATTCTTAATTAATCAAAGGTTATTTCAATTATATGGAAATGAAAGTGTTATGAAAGGCAGAGACATGAGAGAGAATGAAGATATAAGTATTCATCATGGCTTTGAGAGAGCACTTGGGTATTTGTGACTCAAAAGGAATTGACTATTTTGACCCAAGGCTTCTATTCCTGTTGACTAGCTCTTTCCTGATGATTGTGTCTATCTCGTTTGTCCCAGAGAGTGCCTGACCCAAGGTCAAGAATCGTTGGCCTCTGGGACAGAGGGATAAAAGTTTATCTGCAAGTATTTCCAAGTTAGAGTTCACTGTAATTGCCTCATGCAAGATCACTTTGTTATATCCACATATTCTGTTCATTATTTCCTTATAGCCAACTTATCCTGACAAAGGAATTTTAAATTATTAAATCCAATAGAAAATAAAGACAAAATGAGGTAATTTATCTTTTTTATATAGCATTATAATACTGTGCTGATATTTTCAATAACATCACAGTTTTCATCTCAAAGTGAATATTTCAATTTCTATGCCACATTTACAAGGTTATACATACCTCCCTCAAAAATATCTTATGGCACAAAATTTCTATTAATTACATGTTATTCTCCACAATTCTTCTTTTCCTATTTCCATAATTTTATATTTTACCTTATGAATTTGTATGTTCTAAAAGCAATGCTTAGAGAAAATTAATCTTGGAGTCTTATGATCAATGGAAAAAAACTATGAAGATATTTTTTTTGTAAAGAAGTTGCAGCTGTATATGGGTTACACAAGAAAGAGGTCATCCTTGTTTGTGAGGACCTGATAGTCATAGAAATCAAAGCATTGATGGATATTTTTTTCTTCTGTGTTTCTTTTTCTTTCAGAGGGGGCATATAGAAGAATTACACTGAGATCCTGTCACGCGCCACCTTGGCCAGCAAGGAACACACAACACCGGATCCTTCTGTCTGCAGTTTATTCGGGCCTTTTACAATCTGGTTTCTTCTTATCTTTCACTCACTCGCTCATTCTCTCACTCACTCACTCACTCAGACGAACAACCATTCTCTCAGGAAGGACTCCAGGGGGAAGCCTGCTCTTAGTGAAATACCCTCAGGGCTTCCAATCCAAGATAGCCACGTGAGCATCACGGATAGGCTCAGATACGCGGAAGCAAGCCAGATCCTTGGCCTTAGCCAAATATGGAGTTGTTTATCAGGGAGAGCGCTCAAGGCCAACACCATTTTAAGGTGTGGCTGTACGCAGCTCCCTACAAGATCCCTCTCTTATTATGAACAGTTTATACATGTTCATCCTTTATTTTACAACTCCGTGACAGAGGTTCCCAAATTTCAGTGGAGGTAAAAACCATGTTAGGGGTTTGATACAATGCCCCATCTGCTTGATGCAGGAGATGTGGGATACACTTCAAAATTGAATTTTTTTCCTAAAAGTTGCGGGGTTTTTTTTTGTTGTTGTTTTTTTGTTTTTCTTATTGATAAGTTAGAAAATTTATTGATGTTTGAAGTAGAAAGTATCACATTGCACTGTTCCTTGCTGTAAATTATATGGGGTATCTCCATAACCAGCATGTTGCAATATAAAGATATGTGAGATTTTAATTAATGGGAAAACACAAATATAAATACCTTTACTTGGGGCTGGAAAGATGGCTCAGTGGTTAAATACCTTTACTTGATAAAGATATACTAGTTTCGTGATCTCATAACATCATCCCACCCTGAAAAGTCACAGAACTTTGTTTTTGAGATTTTCAGTTTAATGTTTATAATACAACATGTATAAAGCAAACATAATGCTAGAATAAACAACACTGCATGTGGGTAACAAAATAGTATGCAGTCAGTACAATCTGACTTTGCCCTCTGTACACTGGCATCAGTACAATAATGTAGTCAGAAAAAAAATTGTAGCAATGTGTTTTCTATGGTGACATATGGTAACAAATAAATATGTATTCATGTATCGATTGTGACTTCAATACAACTTTTGCCAATAAAATGCTCATAGAAACAAAAACTAATCAGAGAATGTGGAACTAACTGCTACCACAAACAACTGGAACTCAACAGATAGTTACAGAACATTTTACCCAAACATAAAAGAATATACCTTCTCCTCAACAGCTCATGGAACCTTCACCAAAATTGATCTATCAGTTCTGAAGGGTGATGTTATCAATGACCATGTTCTTATAAGAAAGACTCATTGAGACTATTATAAGCTGCCTCATACGATTAATCTTATACATTAAGGTGTTCACAATAGTGCAGTTTTAAGATTAGGATGTGGAGAGATAGCAAGGTGTGAGCTACCACTGTTTGGCTGTTAGGCCTTGAACTCACAGAGATGCAGTAGTATCTTTAGCTCATGAATGATGAGATTAAAGGTGTGAGTCACCTCTCTCTGACTTTCATGGCTTGAGTGAGGGTGATTCTATCCTTTGATATTCCAGACTGATTTTACTAAATATACAATATATCACCACAGGATATTAAGAGGTACTGTGCATGATACCTGACAGAAAAGGTAATTAGAAAACTCACTCAGCAATAAACTCTGTGACAATAATGGCATGTCTGAAATATTCCTACTGATGAATCATTGTCATGAATATTAGGGAATAAAAACCACATTCTATTGGATTTAAGGCTAACTCCCTGCTATGGAATTCATATTTAACACAGTTATTGAGGCAAAAACCTGAGACAAGAGTTTACAGTTCCAGTGGAAAACGCATTATTATTATTCTGTTGAACAGCATAGCATCAACAGAGCTCTGATAACATATTGCTATATGCTTTTTAATGAGTTCCTCAATCCTCATTAGGGAAGAAATTAATAGAAACCTACACTTGGACAACATAACAAGCCAGGGATATTGGTACTGCTTGCTCTGAATGATATGTCTTTAACATACCCTTCCTCTCATGACTTAGGGATCTGTGAAGAAGAGAGTTGGGGAAATTGTAAAGGTTACAGGTAGTAGTTGATGTTGTAGAAACCACAGGACAGATGCACTTACGAACTGAAAGAGATTTTGACAGCATACTCAATCAGACAATGTTCCAGTACAGAGGGGAGGAAATGTGCAAAACCCAACACTAGTAAAAATGTTATTCATGATTGATAGCTGATTTCAGACAGAAAAATCAGATTTTTCCAGTGGAGTGACACTGGGTATATATTAAACAGTCCAAAATATGATGTACTCTCAGGAATCAATGGCCAAGTTTAGATTCCAAAACAACGTGGTTCTACCCAAGTACACCAGGATGTATCCTGAAAATTGTAAATATATGGAAACTTCCAGTTCTATGTTGTCATAATGAAATGACAGGTAAAATGGTGTTTCATGATGACTGCTTCGTGTAATTCTCCAAAGAGAAAGTTAGAGTTTCTAGATATCCTCACACATAGCAAAACATTTATTTCCCTCCTCAAGCTTCAACCTGGAATATCACTATCAACTTTAGGTATCACTGTCTCCTAAAGATTTGTGTTAGATTCAGCTCAAGTATCACCCTGACACAAGTCAATAGAATATTCCAGGATTTTTGCTGTCACAGGATCCCACAATATTTATGGACTAAACACAAAATAGAATGCACTAACTAAGCCCACACATGTGATAGTAACCAAAACCTCCCATTCTAAACTGTTCTGGTACAACAGCATGCAGCTTTTCCAGGGAACATAATAGGCTAACAAAATGTTAGGTATAATGTGATCTAAGGCCTACAGGATTCTTATCTAACTTCCTCTGACAGAGTTAGCAAATTCAGCTGACATTGTCCACAGAGGAAGCTCATATCCAACCCCACAGGGACAAACTAAGATTCTATTTTAGAAAGAGCCTGCAGTCCCAAGGCCTGGAGGTCCAATTCAGTAACCAACACAACCAACCAAAGGAAGGGAATGATTGAGGGGAAGGAACAACATACTGGGTATTTAAAGCCTGAGCCAGGTATTGCTGGGCCAGCTTCTGGGGCCTCGGCAATTTCTGAAGAGTTGAGTCTGTGGAGCTCGCCAAGGCAACAGAAGTCACCACAGGTGAGACCATGCTAATGCAAAGGTAGAATGGGCTGTGTAAAGACTCCATGGAGGATCAGACAGATTCCCCCAAAAGAGAATGTATTCTAAGGCCCAGAACACTTGCTGTGTGTAGATAGAATGGAAGTGATGAAGAAGGGAAAGGGGAAATCAAGCCCTTCTTGGGTTTAGGTTTGTATAATTTCCCAGTAAGTGCAAGTGTGGGTGTGTCCATTGAATGTTACATCTGGTTTCTTGAACACCGGTAGCCACCATTGTAACCTCCGGGGCAATAGAGATTGTTATTTGAACATAATCCCTGTTTGCATGTTTTTAATTGACATGTGCAGATATTGTGAAAGTTAAGAGGTCCCTATTCAGATACTTTGGGGATATTACTTTAGGGACTGAGAAAGTTATGAACATGAAATTCCATGAGAGGCTTTCTTTTGTACTCTACCTGGACTCCTGGATCTGGCTTTGTATGGCTTCACCATGTGGCATTGTTCTAATTGACCTAATAAGTGGGAAGTTTGATCTCATGATCTTAACTGTATAACAGAAGGAATAGTAACTGATTCCTACCTCATTCTTTATAAAAGACATTTCACAAAGTTTTCTTTCAAGAACGGAGGATAATAAATAAGAAGACCTAACCCTGATGTATATTAGAAATATATATGATGACGTATATGAGTTTTGAACTCACCTTAAAACTAGGAGTTGAGACCACATACATCATATAAATTGTAAATCAGGGATGTTCTATGTCCTCAGTTGTTTTTAGCATCGTGTTCTTTATGTGTTTAAATATCTGTCTGAAATAATAAGATGTAGTACACCTAAGTTTTCATTGCTAGAATTATGGGCATGTGTTCTTCATGCTTATGTTGGGTCTAATAATAATCAGTGAATGATTTAGTTCAAATGCATTCTCAGCCTTTTCTACAATCTCTGGAAAAATATTCAGAAAAATACCTCAAAAATTATTTACCATAAGAGATTTAGTTTATCAGGAAAGAGTAAAAAAAATTCATAAAATATTTCTTTAAATGTTTAAATATAGCCATGTTTTAATATTTTTTTAAACACAGGTCCTGAATCATGACTCCTGCTTTCTTCCTTGCCATTCTGTGCTTGGAAGTGGCTTCAAGTGTCCTAGCACTTGATCCCAGGTTGGATGATGAATGGCAAGAATGGAAGATAAAATATAAAAAATCATACAGCATGGTTGGTAACCTAGAATCTGTCCAAAAGAACCCCAAAGTAAATTGGCATCACTGTTGCAAGTGTCAAGGCACCTTAGCAGTCAAAGAGCTCACACCTCACCAAAACATTACTAGTCACAATTATTGTGAGCACGTAGTGGCCTAATTTCCTTCTCATCAGTATGTTTATATTGTATGGCTATTAGTGTACTGAAACCCCTCCTCAGTCTCCATTCACTTGCAGTTACAAGTCTACTTTGTCAGATTGTCCAGGAATTAATTAGAAAGAAATATTAAATACTATGCTCACTTTTAGGAAACAGAAAATTTAAAGAGATCAATATGGGAAAAAAACATGGAAATGATCAAGAATCACAATGGGGAAAATGGCCAGGGCAAAAATGGCTTCACCTTGGGAATGAATGCCTTTGGGGACATGGTGAGTGTTTCACACTGTGTTCTCTTTAGTGATTTATAAGTAATCCTTTGTTTTATAACTATCAATGGACTTTCCCTTGAAGACTTTTGAAGAATTCAGGAAAAAAATGATTAGTATCCCATTCCGGACTCAAAGGAAGATGAAAAGCATCAGGAAACGTTGCGAAGTTGGTGGTGGTTTGCCCAAATCTGTGGACTGGCGAGATAAAGGCTATGTGACTCCTGTGCAGGACCAGGTATGACAGTATCACAAGCCCATGTTTTTAAACCATGTTGAAGAGAAAAAGGACCTGGTGTTTCATGTCATGTACAATCACTGCAAAGAGAAGTGAAGTTCGTTTTTAAATAATATTTTTGAATGCTTTGTGCAGTTTGACAGTGTATATTGATCCTATCAATCAACCACACACACGCTCTAATTATTAGCCTCCATCTCATCTATCTGTAGAATTTATACCCTGATTTATTGTCATTATTAATCCATAAAACAATGGATTCTACTCAAATGTTCATGTGTGTGGACACTCAATGGGGGCATGAGCAAATTGACAGAAGTTATGTTCTTTAGGACCCTGACCATTCTTTCCTAGGTATTTATCAACTGCTAATGCATCATTTTCATAAATTATTATGTTGTCTACACTGTCAATATAGCAGTGTTTGCTTGTGTGTAATTGCATTTTATTTTCTGCTTAGGGTGATTGCAATTCTTGTTGGGCTTTTGGTGTGACTGGTGCCATAGAAGGACAGATGTTCAAAAAAACGGGCAACCTCACGCTTCTGAGTGCTCAGAACCTAGTGGACTGTTCCAAACCTCATGGCAATAATGGTTGTGATTGGGGTGATGCATACATTGCTTATGAGTATATTTTGCACAATGGAGGTGTGGAGGCTGAGGCAACCTATCCATATAAAGGAATAGTAAGTTGATCTTTTATATCGTTACTTCAACTCAGTTTGAAGTGTGGGGCATTATTGAAATAATAGACTTCCTTCTTAGCTCAGATTAGCTGATAAAATCTCTCTGGACACCACCAATACTATCATTACATTGCATTTTCATAGCTTTCTGGTGAGATGAATTTGGTGCAGCTCTCTTTGCTTATGTGCACAGGGAGAACTTGCAATCTATTATTCATAGTAAATAGATTTTTCTCACCATTAAGATTTCGTATGGATAGGAAGAACAATTGGTTATCATTGAAGCCATGAGAATTAATTTTCTGTTCCAGAAGTTGCAGTAACATTTCACTTTCTGAGATGATTTATTATAGGTTAAACTTGAGTGTACTCAGCTGAAAAGTGAATTGTTGTAATTGTAACTCTTCTTCCTCAGCCAGGAGCTGAGTAGAAGGAACTGAGTCTCTTAATTCTTTGTTTTTTTAAAGGAAGGACCATGCATGTATAATCCAAAGCATTCTGCTGCTAAAATTGCAGGATTTGTATCTCTCCCCCCAAATGATCATAGTCTAATGACTGCTGTTGCAAACATTGGACCCATCTCTGCTGGAATTGATGTTGCCTCTGATCGTTTTGTCTTCTACAAGAGAGGTTAGCATGTATCATAAAATTAAAAAAAAAACTGTGGAATTCTCATGCCATTACATATTCTTGGGCTTGCTTTTATGTATAAAATGCAATGTGAATATTTGTGTTTCTGAATTTTATTTCTGTCCATTCACTAGTACTGAGTACTAGACTTTTCATTTGGTATGAGCCCCACATGTAAGCTAATGTATTACTATTCATAAAATTTATTGCATAGCTAATCTTTCAACTCATTTCTATTTGTGTGCTGTTTTAAGTTTATTAAAGGATTGATTATCTGAAATTAAATTATAACAGAAAATCACAAATTAAACTATTTGTATTATGTGAGTTTTACTTGGCATAAAATTGTAGGATGAAAAACAATATTCCAAGGAGTTTTCTCATATACATAGAGATAAGTGCTTTTCAACAAATTTATGCTCATTGGAATTTCTTCAGTTTTCTATGAATGCCTATATATGTAAGTAATAATAGTAATAATTTATCCAACTGTGAAGTCTGATTGTAGTTTATATCATTTCAGAGATCTTGGAAAATGCTTACTTAGAATAGGTGGCAGTGGTAATAGTCAGATGTCATGGACAGCTCACATCAGCTTTCATTTTATTTCCAGGAGTTTTGCATGACAAAAAATGCAATAATTCAATAAATCATATAGTTCTGGTGGTTGGTTATGGAGCTGAAGATGATGGCGAGAAGTACTGGATGATCAAAAACAGGTATAGCCTTCTAAAACAATCCTATATTTAAAATTTCAGGGGCTAGATAAATAGTTCAGTGGCTAAGAACACTGGCTGCCCTTCCAGTGAACTCATGAAGAGATTTCTTGTTGCAGATAGTATTTGGATAACTGCTTAAAGAACTTTGTAACATTTCAGTTGAAAAATATGTTCTTGTATACACACACACACACACACACACACACACACATTTTCATGCCTGTATGTCTGTGGATACATGTGTATGCAAGGGAACATGTGTAGTATCCTGATGTTAACTCCATTTCTTCCAAGTTATTATTCAACTATATTGAGGCAATGGCTGTTGCTGATGTAGGTGTTCACTGTCTAACATTATCAATCCTTCACTGGTTTCTGGAGGTGAATGCCATGTTTGTGTGATAAAATCTAAAATCTGACATATTGTTAGTTCTAAACCACCTATGAGTAGAAAATCATCCTGCCCTTTCAGTACTGTGATATTCACAGTCTTCTTTGATGCATTGTTTGGTACTCAGCAGTAGACCTTATGCTTTTTCTGCACTTTTGTTAAGTTGTCATTCGTCAGACATTTTTATAGGTTATTTATGCTGTTATTCTTTTACTAAGTGAAAATCATAATTCCTTTCAGCTGGGGTGATGAATGGGGCCTGAAGGGATACATTAAGATTGCCAGAGATGAGAAAAATCACTGTGGAATTGCTTCATATGCCCACTATCCCATTGTGTGATCAGCCTGATGTCCACAAGCAAGTATTTGGCAGGTGATGGCACTTGCAGAGTAATGCCGTCTACCTCAGTGACCGACCTCTGCCTGGAGGAGTGTTAGCTGAACCCCACTGGAGCACCATGGTCATGTGAATTACTAGAGCTTTCAATTTTTCACATTACAAACCTGTCACTGTTGATCTCACTAATGAATGTTTATGGTCCCTGCAGTAACCTTGTTTTCAGTTTTAATGGTTGCACAAATAAAATATTAAAATTCAAGTATAATTTCTAGCATCTTTCTCTTTTTTCTGAAGTTTGTTTTGGTGATCAAACACACAGTTCATCTTGGATTCAGGAGTAAATGTGATGCTGGTGTTCAGGAGAAAGGGTGGGTTACTCATACTTAATAGATGGCATTTTACCATTGGTTGTCATTTGTTCAGGGTTCTATTTGTCTATGAGCAACCCTGCTCTGAATGACTATATGAAGATTTTGAACTTGAAATTTTTAGTTGACAGAAATTTATCCAGTTTCAATTCTTGGTTATGCTAGGCAGTGAAGTGACATCATATCTTTCTCTGCTTGTCCATAACTTCAGCACTGAACTAGCTTCCGCTAGAGCCCAGCAACTGTACTACAATAGGACCTGTTAAATTCAACATGGCTAAAACAGTAAGATAAAAACTTTGAAATAGTTTTAATAGGTGTGAAAGAGTTTCTTACAGAATAAAGAATAATAAGATAGAAGCAGTCAAGAAAAATTAATTAAGAGTATAAATAGAATCAATATGGGAAATGCAATATGAGGGAAAACTGAAAATAAAAGTAGGAATTTGAGCATGAACCTCAGAGGTAAGGCTCACCAACATTAGACATCAAAGAAAAAATGTTGAGGAATTGAAGACAATACAGAAAAATAGATACATAAGTCAAAGAACATGTTAAATCTAAAAACCTTCATTCATGACATATACAAGAAATCTGGGACTTGATGAAAAGAGCAATTATATAAATAATATGAATAGGTAAGGAGAAAAATTTCCACACAAAGCCACAAAAAATAATTTCTATAATATCAAAGAAGGAGCCTGTCAGGGTACAATAAGCATGTAGAATGTCAAGTAAACCAACCAGCCCACTAAAAAAAAGAAATTTACCTTAATACATAACAAACAAACAAATATTAAAAGCTTTAAGGGGTCATAACAAAATAACATGTAAAGACAGAGTTTTAAAATAACACCTGACCTTTTAATGGACCTTGTAGAAGTCATAAAGGCCAAGAGACTATGTTGAGATCTAAGATCACAGATGCTTTTCTAAATTTTATTTTTTTAAAAAAATATTTATTTATTTTTAGAGAATAAAGTCCTTTTTACATCTATCCCCTTGCTGTCCTTCCTTTCCCCTTCCAGTCCCTCCCTGTCTGCCTGCAGCCTCTCACCTCCCCACTCCCCCAACCCCTCCCCCCAAAGGGCAAGAAGTCCCAAGGTGAATCAACTCAGCATCCACTTCTTTAAATTTCTATATCCAACAAAACTTTAATTTACAATACCTGGATTAAAGAAAGAAATTCCATGATAAATCAAAGTTTAATCAGTGTTTGTCTATAAATCCAGACTTATACTAGAAGAAAAACTTCAACCTGAAGAGGTTAACAGCAACCAAAAAAACATAATTAACAAATAAACCAAGACAAACAAACAAAGCAGGAGTGTTATATCAAAATAATAGAAATCAGTACACACTGCTCCTTGATAGCGAATATCACCAACAGTCTCAACTCCACAATAAGAGATGAGGAGAAGAGAGAGTGACTGGGGGTGCAGGGGGAGGGAGTTTGAACAAGTGGATACATGGATAAAATATGACTTTAGTCATAATAAAAAAAGAAAACAAAAAAGTGCATCACATACTCATCACAATTTTTAACACCTATGTAGCAAATACAAAAGGCAGAAGTTAATAAAAACAACTACTGCTTAAATCACTTATTGACCTTTATATACTTTATAGTGGGCATCATCAATGCTCCACTCTTGCCAATAGAGAGGCTATCCAGAAAATGAAAACAGAAATGATGGAATTTACTGATGTCATAAGCCAAATATACTGAACATATATTTATAGAGAAATTTACCCCAACACAAAAAAATATAACTTTCTTATTCCTCAGCATCTCATAGAAACTTCTCCAAATCTAATCACATACTCAAACACAAATTAAGTCTCAACTGATATAAGAAATTGAAATAATTGCCTCTCATCCCATCTGACCATTAATTAAAGCATAATATCAATAACAACAAAATGTTTACAAACTAATGAAGATTCAACAACTCATCAGTAAATAAAATATGTGTTAAAACAGAAATTAAGAAAGAAATTATATAATTTCACGAATAAAAATAAATTCACAACATAGCCAACATCATGGGACAAAAATGAAGGCAGAATTAAAAGGAGACTACTACACAGCACTAAATGCCCCCAGAAAGAGATCAGAGAGATTCCATATTTATAACCCAACAATACCTGGAAGTTCTAGGATGGAAAGAAGAAATCACACCTAAAAACTGCAAATCTCAAGAAATAATCTAACTTAAGGCTGAACTCATTAAAATAGACATAACAAAACAATACAAAAATCAATGAAAGAAAATACTGGATCTTCAAGAACATCAATAAGATTGACAAACTCTTAGACAAATTGATTAAAAGGCAGAGAGATGAACAAAATTGGCAATATCAGAGATTTTGGAACTTAGTAACAGACACTGAGACAATTCACTGAATCATAGGAACATTACTTAAAAACCTTTAATCTACCAAATCAGAAATTTTTAAAAAATAAATATTTTTTAAAATTTATATTATTAATTACCAACTCAAATGGAGATATCAAATGCAAGATGAAAGCATAAGGAAGGTTTACCTAATGGAGCACTATTCAGTTGTTAAAAAGATGAAATCATTACATCCACAGGCCAAAGGAAGTAGAAAAAAAATAATCATCCCTAATGAGCAATCTCAAATCTAGAAAGACAAATATAATATGCATTTTCATATACATAGATTTGAAGTAGATGAAGAGCAAAAAGCCATTTATAGAAACCATGGAGGCTAATAGATATCTCTAGAAAGGGAAAGTAGGTTACCTTGTAATGGATGGCAGGGAACTAAAATGAGGGAGTGATTAAAGGGAGAGGAAGCTAAAATGAAGAATTATTTGGATGGTAGTATGAAAATCTAGTACCCTAGAATATCCCTAAAATATATACATGAAAGTCATCTAAATGCAATCACCAAATAGCTGTGAGACTATGATCTTGTGTTATAATATATAATATGTTTAATAAAATTAGCCTAAAATATCAGAAGACAGAGCCAAGACAGGAAGGTCAGGGAGTGGTGATCCATACCTTTAGTACCAGCACTTGGGAGGAAAATATCCAGAGATCTCTGTGGGTTTAAAGCCTAACAGTTAGCAATGGTAGTACACACCTTAAATCCTAGCTCCAGGAAAGATTTATGAGGAAGTAATATAACTGTATGGGGAAAGAAATGTAAGAGAGGAGAAGACAAAAGTTCTTTCTCTGTAACCCCTGCCAGTCTGAGAACTCCTGGAGACAAGGTCTATCCTGTTTAGCCTGAGGAATTTATTAGGTGAGAAGTGACTGTGGTTTGTTCCTGGTATCTCTGATATTTTATCTTTTCCCTAATATCTGGCTTTGGGTTTTATTATATACTAAATAGAAGTCATGCAATACTCATGTACACTGTAAATATCTGTCACTATAAATATTGGTTTAATAAAATGTTGGTTGAGCAGAAGCTAGGTAAACAGAAAGCATAGGCAGAGCAATCAGAAGAGAAAAATTTAGAAAAGGAAGAGCAGAGGTGCCTGCCAGACTCAGAGAAAGGAATATGAGAATGTTCACTGAGCAAAGGTACCAAGCCTTGCCTCAGGGCTAATCATGGGTAATTTGGTAATGATGGGTAATTTGAGAGTAAGAGCTAGATAGTAATATGCCTGAGCTACTGGCCCAGGAGTTACTATGAAAATAAGTCTCTGAGTTAATTATTGTATAAACAGCTTTGGGACCAACAGTGGGAGAGATTCATCTGGATATCAGGCCCAGATGAGACAAAAATGTCTAACTACCCCAAATAACAGGGAAAATGGACAACTGTGTATTTGTTTCTTCTGTCTTATGTTGGCTTCTTTTTCATCTTTTTGTTTGTTTTGTCCTATTCTGATTTGTCTGTTATTAATATCATTTTATTTTATTATTATTTCTTAGATTCTGTTTATTTTCCAATGAGAAAAAGAAAGGGCATGGATTGTGATGACAAGGTATATATACATTGTGAAGAGTAGAGATAGGACAATTCATAAAGACAATACATCATGTGAAAGAAAATTGATTTTTCAATAAAAGAAAAAAATTAACATAAAATGAGAAAAACTCCTATTTCATTATAATGCAAAATATAAAAGAAATTGATAAATATCTAGATACCTATGACTTACCAAATTAAAGACAAAACATATTAAACAGAGTCATTATCAGCAATCAGATTCAAGGAATAACAAATGTGAAACAAAATATATTTGCCAATACTTGCAAATACAATTCAAAGGTATGCAAAAGATCATTCATTCATCATGACTAATGTATTCATTCCAGAAAGTCAAAGACAGATTACTAAGAGAGAGTGACTGGGAGGGGCAGGAGGGGGAAGAGAATTTGAACAAGAGGATACATGGATAATAAATGAGTCTTTATACATAATAAAAAAGAAAAAATATAAAAAATAAAATCAACAAATGTTTCCAATCACATATATTGTTTGAATACAGAACTCAAAAGATCTCTTTTTGACAAAATCCAACATCAACATATAATAGAAGTAGTAGTGACAGATGCATACTAAATATAATAAAAGCTATGTATGTCATGCCTATAAGAATGTCTATAAGAGTGGCATACATAGACTTTATTATGTTTGAGAAATACTCAAAGGAGTCTCTCTAAAATCAAAAAGCAAACAATGGTGACTACTCTCTATTCTTCTTTTCAATAATGGTTGATAATGCAGTAAGATACAAAGAGGATATAAAAATAAGAAAAGAAGTTAAACAAGTCCTATTAGCTGACATTATTACTATATACATAACAGACTCAAATTATTCCACAAAAATTACTTGGAGGTGATAAAGAATAAAAATCATGAGATATAAAAGTAAGACACACAAATCTCTAGCATTCTGATCAAATATCAGAGAAACGTATAGAAGTAAAATGAAACCATACCATTTATATGGCAACAAAATATATAATAACAAAATGAAATGAAAACTTTAAGGCCTGGCAAAAAGACACATGAGTATGACCAGACCCATTGCTCACAGTCACCTATGATGACATCTGGTATCTTCTTCTGTATACTGTACATACAATTAATAAATAAATCTAAAAGAAGAAAACAATAGTATGTGAAAATGCCTATTACACCAAAAGCATTTTACAGATTCAATTCAACCACTCCCAAATTCTAGATTTACTTATAACAGACATAAGAATACATAATCTAAAAACATTATGGATGCAAAAAAGTAACAAGATAGCCACAGCAATCTTGTACCAAACGGATACACTATGAGCAATATCAGTGTACTTAAATTCAAACTATAGTACAGTACAAAACAAACATAACAAAGACAGCATGGCACTGGTACATAAAAGCAGACACATAAAAAAAATTAGAGGAGCCAGATACAAATACTCACAGCTGTACCTACCTAACTTTTTACAGGGATGCTCCAACTCCTAAGTTCTGCATTCCTCAGTGTCTTTAAAATCTAAGTGTGTTAATTTGTGATGTGATGGGAATGTCTTTTTATATGCTCTGAATTACCATTGCATAATAAACAAAATATTTTTGTCTATAGCAATCCAGCTTATAGGCAGGTGGGAAATCTGAGCATATAAAAAGAGAGAGTGGAGAGAACTCTGAAAGAGTAAGATATAATGGAAAACAGAAGAAGATGGAAGTCCAGAAGGAGGCCAGCCTCTGGAACTGGCTAAGAATGTTAGTGGCTTTCCTGGTGACATGGGGTTCCCAGAGGTCTCCAGGCTGGTGGGAATGACCTGGCACTCCTGCTGCTACCACAGCTGCTACTTCAGAGCCATAAATCCCCAGTGCTACAATCTCATTTGGGAGTCTCTGGACAGCTGGTTGACTGCCTCTTTGTTTGGACCAGACCAAGTTCAGCATCTTCATCCATTGAGGAGTGTTCTCCATGGCCAGCTTTAGTTGTGAATGGTTCTGGTGGTACAAGCAAAAGGAAAAGACACCCAAGTTTGTGACTTTAAGAACAATAATTACCCGCTTCCCCTCAGTTTTGAATATGAAGTTCTTGTAGTGCTATTTAAAGCCAAGTTTTTAAATGCTTCCCAAAGGGCAGATATACTTTAGGCCTCTGGTGCCAAATATGTTGTTTTAACTTCTAAACATCATGAAAGCTTTGCCTTGTGGGGTTCATATTATGCCTGGAATTGGAATGCAGTTGATGAAAGAAGGACATTGTCAAGGAGCATGAGGTGGTCATGAGGAACAACACTGACTTATGCTTTGAACTGTATCACTCCTTTTTTGAATGGTCTCAGCCACTCTTTCTGCAGGATAAGTCCAGTTCATTCCAAAAGCAGCAATCTTTCATTTCTGAGATGTTGCCTGTGCTCTATGATTAGTGAACAAGTACTACCCGAGGTTTTGTGGTCAAATATAGATGGCAGTGAACAGATCATTACTGGAGCAGTACTGGTTTCTTAGTCTAGCTGTATAACAAAAGCCCAGTTCAGAACTCAGTAATCATAAATGATCATTGGAAGCTGTTTCCATGTACCAGCATGGTAACTACTACACATGCAGCAATCATTATAATTTTAGACATATTTTGCCCCATAAGTGGGAAAATTGCTGGACAATAGATCATTTCTCCTGGAGCTACAGGTGAAAGCTGGGTTTGGTGTTTATCTTACAACTGAAGAATTGGTGAAGCAACTTGTGAAAATAGTCGCACATCAAAAAAAATCTTCTGATGAATATTAATCCCACACTAGATGTCATCATCCTTTAACTTTTGAAGAGCAATTAAGGCAGATGGGAACATGACTCAAAGTCAATATAGAAGCTATTTATGAAGCATACACTGGTCCAGCTGGTTTCAGTGCAGAATTCTACCAGACATTCGAAGACTATTACCATTACTCCTCAAACTATTTCACACAGTAGAAACTGAAGTAATATTGCCAAATTCCTTTTATGAGGCCACAATCACCCTAATACCCAAGTCACTCAAAGACACAACAAAGAAGGAGAATTACAGACCAATTTCCCTCATGAATATTGATGCTAAAATTTGCAACAAAATTTTGGCAAACTGTATACAACAATATATAAAAAATATCATCCACCATGACCAAGTAGGCTTCATCCCAGAAATGCAGGGCTGGTTTAACATATAAAAAATTGTAAACATTATCCATCATATAAATAAAGTAAAGAAATAAAACCACATGATCATATCCTTAGATGCTGAAAAAGTCTTTGACAAAATCCAACACTCCTTTATGATTATAGCCCTGGAGAGATCAGGAATACAGGGAGAATACCTAAATATAATAAAGGCAATTTACAAGAAGCCAACATCCAGTATTAAATTTAATGGAGAAAAACTCAAAGCAATCCCACTAAAATCAGGAACTAGACAAGGATGTCCTCTCTTCCCTTATCTATTCAATATAGTTCTCGAAGTTTTAGCTAAAACAATAAGGGAACGAAAAGAGATTAAGGGGATAAAAATTGGAAAAGAAGGAGTGAAACTATCTCTATTTGCAGATGATATGATTGTATACATAAGTGACCCACAAAATTCTTCCAAGGAACTTCTACGGCTGATAAACACCTTCAGCAATGTAGCAGGACACAAGATTAACTCAAAGAAATCAGTAGCCCTTCTATACACTAAAGATAGAAGGGCTTAAAAAGAAATAAGGTAAATATTACTTTATAATAGCTGCAAATAGTATTAAATACCTTGGAGTAACTATAACCAAAGAAGTAACAGATCTATTTGACAAAAATTTTAAATCACTAAAGAAAGAAATTGAAAAGGATATCTGAAAATGGAAAGCTCTCACATGTTCCTGGATAGGTAGGAACAACAAAGTAAAAATGATAATTCTACCAAAAACACTGTAAAGATTCAATGCACTGCTCATCAAAATCCCAACACAATATTTTTTGGACCTTGAAAGAATAATACTCAATTTCATTTGGAATAACAGGAAAGCCAGGATTGCCAAAACAATTTTGCTCAACAAAAGAACCTCAGGAGGCATCACCATCCCGGACTTCAAGTTATACTATAGAGCTACAGTAATAAAAACAGCCTGGTACTGGCATAAAAACAGACTTGTGGATCAATGGAATAGAATTGAGAATCCAGACATTAACCCAAAAACCTACGAACACCCGATCTTCCACAAAGAGGCCCAAAACATTCAATGGAAAAAAGATAGTATATTTAACAAATGGTGTTGGCATAGCTGAATGGTAGTGTGTACAAAAATGCAAATAGATCTAAGCCTGTCAACCTGCACAAAACTCAAATCCAAGTAGATCAAAGACCTCACCATAAACCCACCCACTTTGAACTTGATAGAAAAGAAAGTAGGAAATACACTCCAAATAATTGGCACAGGCAATCACTTCCTAAATATAAAACCAGTGGCACAGACACTAAGATCAACAATCATTAAGTGGGATCTCCTGAAGCTAAGAAGCTGCTGTAAAGCCAAGGACACTGTCAATAGGACAAAACGCCAGCATACAGAATGGGAAAAGATTTTCACCAACCCTACAAGTGATAGAGGACTGATCTCTAAGATATATAAAGAACTCAAAGAATCTAGAGCCCAAAACCTTGAATAATCCAATCAAGAATTGGGATTCAGAACCAAAAAGGGAATTCTCAGGAGAAGAATTACCAATGTATGAAAGGCACTTTAAAAAGTGCTCATCATCTTTAGCCATCCGAGAAATGCAAATCAAAACAACTTTGAGATACCACTTGACACCTGTTAGATTGACTAAGATAAAAGACACAGATGACAGCCTATGCTGGAGAGGGTGCAGAGCAAGGGGAACACAACTCTATTGTTGGTGAGAGTGTAAGCTTGTTCAGCCACTCTGGGATGCAGTATGGCAGTTTCTCAGAAAATTGAGAATCAATTTCCCCAAGGACCCAGCAATACCACTTCTGGGTGTATACCCTAAAGATGCACATTCACACTCCAAAGGCATTAGCTTAACTATGTTCATAGCAGCATTATTTGTAATAGCAAGAACCTGGAAACAACCTAGATGCCCCTCAACTGAAGACTCGATTAACAAATTGTGGTACTTCTATACAAAGGATTACTACTCAGCAATAAAAAAAGTTATATCCTAAATTTTGCAGACAAATTGATGGATTTGGAGAATATCCTCCTGGGCGAGGTATCACAAACCCAGAAAGATAAGCAGGGGGTGCACTCACTCATTAGTGGACTCTAAACAAAAAGAAAAACAAAGAAAAAGAAAAGAAAAGCATGCCCAAGCTGCAAACCATAACCACTGAACAGCTTGGGATCAGAAACATCTTGGACTGACTCCTTGGATCACTCTTCCCCTAGAGGAACATCTGACTCAGTCTTGATGATGGGGGGACAAAACTGGATTTGCCATGAGTGGAGGCTGAACTAAGCAATACTGGGACCATGGGACCTTGGGACTGCCTGCCCATGGTGGGGATGGGGAGATGTGGAGAAGTCATAATGACCTGATGTGGTGGGGGGAAGGGACCTTGAATAAGGATATACAAGAATAGAAAATATGAGTTCTTTATTCATAATAATAAAAAAGAGGAAAAAAGAAAAATTTTAAATGCTAATGAAAAGGGAACAACTGTAGAGAGACGTTAAATAGAAAAAAAAACCTTCTGAATTAAATCAGCCTGTATATTTTAAAGATGTATTGACCTCAGAATTGAAACTGGAATGTATATTATATTGGGAAAGTGGTTTTGCCTTTGTTTCCAAGTTTACCATCAAGATTGATAAAGATTAAATTATAACAGGAGAAACTTCATGAATAGAGATGATACTTCATCAAACAACTTGGTCATTCAGTCTAAAGTAACATAAAAATTAACCAATGCTTTTAATTTTATCAGGTATAAATAATAAAAATCAATAACAATATTTTTGGATGATAATGCACACTTGCCTTACTGGTGTAAAATAAAAAATGAATTTTCTTAAGTCACTTGTCTTACTTTCATTTTAAAATGTTAGATTATAAATTGTCGCCTGGGGTACATCATCTTGAGCATCAGCTTTTAAGTTTTCTTTTTAAATGAAAAGGATATTTTTGTTATTTGTTATTAAAAACACAGTTCAGAGTTTTGAACAATTTTAAGGGATTATTAAAGTTCAAACTTTTTTTCTAAACCTCTAAGAATTAGAATGAGTTGGTGCTAAAGTAAAATATTTAAGCAGGCCAGTGGTAGCCCATGCCTTTAGCCCCAACAGAGTCATGCAGGTCTCTATGCATTAGTTGTTTTCTAAATCCTAGACACATGGTGAACAGGATGGTGGTGGCACATATTTTAATCCTAAAAACCCAGGGTCAAAATTTAAACACAATTCCTGATTGATATGTTTGTACACTAGAGAAATAACATGTTATATGTACAGATTATTATGAAAATACTCCACAGGATTATTTGAAAGACAGCTTATTTCCAATGAGAACATGAAAAAAAGAGCAACTTTTATAACTGCCAGTAAACTCTTCTCTTTGCATTTAGTCCTGACCAATACTGAATGAGATGATACCTTAATTTTGGGTATCATATCTATTGGTGAGTTAGTAACTGAGGACTCTTCATAGAACAAAAAGGTGTTTATCAATATTTGTCTGTTAGCTTCTAAAGAAGTGTTTTTGATATATGGAGAATAAATATTCTGTCTTTAAGAAACAAATCTGGACATTTTACAAGGTGCAGAGAATCTTATACTCAAGTCATTGCCAACCACTCTGTGATCCTAAGAATCACCCTACTATCACAAATTGGTTCTTTCAAAGCCAGAATCATTTGCAAGCTTAGCCAGGAAAGGAAAGTGGTACCTGTCTGAATTCCTTCATGATTTCAATGCTGTATCAAAGAGGTCTGCAGCTTCCTCCACTGAGGAAACAGCTCAGTCACCTATAAACACATATCCTGTAACTACTCACTGCACAGTGGGGATCAACAGACTTGCTCCAGAACTTGACTAACATATGGTTTACTGATAGCTCAATAACTACTAATGGAACCAAAACTAAATGGAAAGTGGTAGCCTATAGACCAGGGGATGGGATGGATTTTACCAAGAAAGGAACCACCAAATCAGCACAACATGCAAAAATAATCGCAGCACTATTGGCTATAGACAAACATATGGAAGGCAAAAGGAAGATCTATACCCTCTCCAGTTCATGGTGTGTGTGTACAATAGTATAGCTATATATGTCATCAAAAGAAAAAAAAACACTCACTGGCAGAAAGTAGTAAAGATATCTGTCATGAGAAGCATAAATGAACAATTTAGCAAAGACATGAAATCTTATGTATTTCATATGGGCAAGACAGACAAAACATCTGAAAATAAAGAAATAGACAGATTAACATTATGTTTAATCAAGACTAAAGTATTAAAATTTGCCAGGGAATAAATTCAGAATAAGTCAGCATGATTGATAGTTTACATGTTTGAAAAACTTGAAAGTTTACCCCAACACTAAAAAATAAGAGGAAATAAAGAACCCAATTAAACCAGGACAACCCTATGAAAATAACTATTATAAGGAATCCTAGCCAGCTGTGGTTTATACCTATAGTCCAAGCACTTGGGAGACAAAAGCAGACACATAAGGATTACAATGATTTAAATTTAAAAGCCTCTTTTAAGACAGGCAGAAATGCAAAGTAAAAGTTCTTCATGGTATAAAAATAAATGCACTTAAACCTTAAATTTATTTATATATAAAGAGAAAGGGGAATATGGATATATTCATCCACATATAATAAAATGCATTTAGTTCCAAATTTCAAAAAATAAATTAATTGAAAGATAATACTTTTTTTCATTACCCCAAATCCCAAAAACCATAAAACAAATGAACCAAAAAACATTTGTCCTAGCAAATATATACCAAAAAAAAAAAAAGAAAGAAAGAAAGACAGAAAGAAAAAGGAAGGAAGGAACTTCCTCAAAGTTAGGGTTGGGGCAGTGTTTTGCTTTTATCCTTACAGGAAAATAAAAGCATTTAGCTAAGGAATCTGGAGATCACTGAATTAAGTGAAACATCTGAGGGAAAAGGAAAGATCAAGAGAAAATGTCCCAAGAAAAAGAGTAAATTGGCCAAGTGGTAATGCCCCTCTTCAGCTGACCAACCTAAAATCCCAGCTCAGAGTCCCAGACAGATGACCCAAAGATCAGCTTCAAACTAAAAATTGTTCAGTACTATTACATTCAAATTGCTGAGCTCATATGTAATAAAACTATTACACAAACATTTTACAGAACTCTTAGATCAGAAGTACTTAATCCTAAAATTGCCAAACCAACCAAACTGGACATTATGGAAAGCTTGGGAGAATTAGCTTCATAATTGCAAATAGGTTTACTGTGTTGGAGTTAAAAACCTTTTCTTTAGATGAAAAGGGGGGGTTAACGTTGCAATATATTTGTTCCAACTAAACCCTAAGATTGCATTACATTCTGGGAGAACAAAAAAACATGTTTTTAGTTGCGGTGTAGTTTAGTCCTAGCACACACCTTTAATTCAAGAATTTACTACTTGAATATTATAGACAGAATTAAGTATAATCAACCATAGGACAATAGGCAGAACAAGCAACCACTTGACAGAAAGAAGCATGAAGAGAAAGAGGAAGTCATGGTGCATATGGAGGGATAAGCACATAGGAAGTATAAGGGAGGGACATCTGGTTGGAGGAGTTTTTGTTTGAGATGATATGGGAGAAAGTTCTTTTTCTGGATGATGGTAGAGGAAGAAAGTCAGCTGGGTACTTTCTCTGCTCCTCTGAACTAGCAGATTTCTTATCTAAACATTTGGCTTCAGAGTCTTTAATGGTAAAATCCAACAACTGAGATAGAGATAAAAATAACACCAGTTTTATTTATCTGAGACATATGAATATAAAATCCAAAAAGTTCATATGAATGCCCAAAGGACCAAGGTGATGTAAACAATTTTTAATTAAGGAATACCAGAGGTAGCATCAACCTACCTGATTTCAAATTATAGTGCTGAGTTGCACCTACCTGTTTTTTTTACAAGGATGAAAACACATATAAACACATACTGAATAAAACACAGTACCCTCAACAAATGATGGTGGAAAACCTTTACTGACAAAAAAAAGGACACATATTTTGTCCTGAACTCCAAATGGACAAGATCTTATCTTAAGGTCTGATGAATGGACAGTTGCAGAAAGAAGTGTAACGAACACTCAACCCTACCAACACAGGAAAGTTCTTTTTAGATGAGACTGTATAGCACAGGAACTAAGACCAGCTATTTAGAAATTGGGCTTCATTAAATTACAGTTTCTGTGCAGCAAAAGAAGTTATCAGTCGAGTGAAGAGGCAGCTGACACAGTGAGGGAAAATACTTGCTGTCTTTACATCCAACAAAGGATTAGTGTCTGGAATATGCATAGAACAGAAAAACAATAAAAAATAAAATAAGCCAATTAGAAAAATGGGCTTTAGAACTTGATACAAAGTTCTCAAAAATATATAAATGGCTGGTAGATATTTTAGAAAGTTTTTGAAAGATCTTTAGCTAACAAAGAGATGAAGATTAAAACCCTGCAAAGATCCTGTTTCCTGTCAGTCAGAATGATAATGATCAAGAAAACACATGGCAACAAATTCTAAAGTTTTGTTATTGTTGTTGTTGTTGTTGTTTTTAAAGATTTAATTTATTTATTATGTATACAGTATACAGAAGAGGGTACCAGATGTCATCATAGACAGTTATGAGACACCATATAGTTAGTGGGAATTGAACTCAGGAACTCTGGAAGAACACTCAGTGCTCTTAACCTCTGTGCCATCTCTGCAGCCCCAACAAATTCTAATGTTAACACTGAGAAGGAGACTGTTATGCACTATTGCTGGTGAAGGCACAATTCCACTTAGTGTTGAATCCTTTAGATTTGCACAGTCTTGTCAGTCAGCCTTGGGATGGTTAATCTTCCCTTTTGAGAAAGTGAAAGGATCACTAAGAATTCAGACATCCAGCAGGAATTCAAACACCACTGCTGCCCCAGAGAACACTCATTTTCACAAGCATTTAGAAGGTAGCTCAGGATATGATGTAGACAAGTATCTGCCCTGGACACAGTGCAGGTACAATAAAATGAAGGGGTCAGACACAGCCAGAAAGAAATATAAAAATGCCAGTGTGCTTGCTGGTTTTCTGTAAACTTGACACAGGATATAGTTATCTGAAAGGAGTAAGCCTCAATTGAGAAAATGGCCTAAGTTCAGCTGTAGTACTTTTATTAAATAGTGATTTATGGGGTAAAGTTCAGCTCATTGTGGATGATGCTATACTTGGGCTGGTGCTCTCTGGTTCTATAAAAATATGGATTGAGTAAGCCATAATAAGCAGGCCAGTAAGCTGCATTTTTCCATGGCTTCTACATCACTTCCTGCCTCAATGTTACTAACTAGTAGAGTTTTAGTCCTGACTTCTTTTCATTATGACCTGTGATGTGAAAATTTAAGTCACATACATTTTTTGCTCTCCAGCTTTCTTTGGTCATGCTGGTTTTGTCATCGACATAGTAACTCTAAGACAGCCTGCAAGTTTAGAGAGTCAAAGGCTGATGAATAATGACCTAAGCAAAGTTCTCTCCAAGTTTTGTTTTTATAAATTAAATATATTTGGATTCTGCAACACTAGTTCTTTCATTCTAGACTGTGTATATAAGTCATTATTGAAGAAATACATCAAGAAAAATATGACACTTAAGCAAAAGATTTATTGCCCCCAGTGTATGTGAATTGACGTACATTAAAACATGAAACTACATATAGTGATGAAAGTAGAGGATACCATCATTGCACTCACATGAAAAGTCTCAAGTAAAATGGATTAATGAAAGACAAATTAATAAACCTTGAAGGTACAGACTTTAGACTGCCAATAAAAAGTAATAAACATAAAATCAAAACAAACAAAAAGTCAACAACAAAAAAATCCAAAACCACAAAAAAGAATATGTACAACTTTGGGAGATGGTGAACAGAATATATTTATAAATCATACACATAAAAAGAGAAGAAGAATCTCAGGTAAACGGTGTAGATCAGATCTGCAATGGGATTATAGATGGAAATATAACAAGCTGTTCAAACTAAGAAGGAAAGACAAGAAATACACAGAACATCAGACAGTACCAGAAATAAAACCCACATTATATCTTAAACAATAACTGTACAAAAAAGGAAAAGAGTAAAGGCTCCAAGAGAAAGACCACAAATCACAGACAAGACAGAGTAACAGGTATCTTCTCAATGGAAAGATGCAGGACACAAGGACTTACAGCAATGTGCTTCAGATTCTAAGACACAACCAATGCCAACCAAACTACCTTGTCAAGAAAATATATCTGATAGAGTTGAAGAAAAATTAATGTGCTCTTCAGGGTATTCTGTAGATTGTGGGAAAGTTAAAAGGTAAGACAGAATATTATGCACTGATATAAATCTACTAGCTTTACCCCATTTTTATGCTCAACTTTTTATATTTTTTTAATCTTTATTTATTTTTCTTTTTTATTGTTATGAATAAAGTCACATTTTTCTATCTGTGTATGTCCTTGTTCAAGGTCCCTTCTCCCTCCCACACCCACCAATCACACTTTCTTCTCCACATCTCCCCATTCCTCCCCAGCAAGGGCAGGAGGTCCCAAGGTCCCATTGTTCCAATGTCCCAATATGGCTTAATTCAGCATCCACTCCTGGCAGATCAAATTTCCTCCACCCAACATCAAGACTGAGTCAGGTGTTCCTCTGGAGGGAGTGGGATCCAAGGTGCCAGTCCAAGGTGTATCAGATCCCAAGCTGTTCTGTGATTGTGGTTCGCAGCTTAGACATGCTTTGCTTTTTGCTTCTTGTTTAGAGTCCACTAATGAGTGAATACATCCCCTGCTTATCTTTCTGGGTTTGTGAGACCTCACTCAGGAGGATATTCTCCAAATCTATCCATTTGTGTGCAAATTTTAGGATATCATTTTTTCTTTCTGCTGAGTAGTACTCCATTGTGTTGATGTACCACAGTTTGTTAATTCATTCCTCAGTTAAGGGGCATCTAGATTGTTTCCAGGTTCTTGTTACTACAAATGATGCTGCTATGAACATACTTGAGCTAATGCTTTGGAGTGTGAATGTGCATCTTTATGATATACACCGATTAGTAATATTGCTCGATCCTTGGGGAGATTGGTTCCCAGTTTTATGAGAAACCATCATACTGCATTCCAGAGCGGCTAAACAAGCTCACTCTCCCACCAACACTGGAGGACTGGTTCCCTTGCTCCTCAACCTCTCCAGCATAGGCTGTCCTCTGTGTCTTTTATTTTAGCCAATCTGACAGGTGTCAGGTGGTATCTCAAAGTTGTTTTGATTTGCATTTCTCTGATGGCTAAAGAAGTTGAGCACTTTTTCAAGTGCCTTTCATCCATTCATAATTCTTCTGCTGAGAATTCCCTTTTTAGTTCTCAACCCCATTTTTTGATTGGGTTATTCAAGGTTTTGGGCTCTAGATTCTTGAGTTCTCTATATATTTTAGAGATCAGTCCTCTGTCACTTGTGGGGTTGGTGAAAATCTTTTCCCATTCTGTAGGCTGTCATTTAGTCCGGTTGACTGTACCCTTGGCTTTACAGAAGCTTCTCAGTTTCAGGAGGTCCAAATTATTGATTGTTGTTCTTAGAGTCTGTTACTGGTTTTATATTTAGGAAGTAGTCGCCTGTGCCAATTCTTTGGAGTGTATTTCCCACTTTCTTTTCTATCAAGTTCAGTGTGGCTGGGTTTATGTTGAGATCTTTGATCCACTTGGGTTTGAGGTTGTGCAGGGTGATTGGCTTGGAACTATTTGCATTGTTATACATACTACCATCCAGCTATGCCAACACCATTTGTTAAAGATGCTATGATTTCTTTGGTTAATCTTGTATCCTGCTATATTGCTGAATGTGTTTATCAACTGTAGAGGCTCCCTGGTAGAATTTTGTGGATCACTTATGTATACAATTTTGTTATTTGCAAAAAGAGATAGTTTACTTTCTTTTCCAATTTTTATCCTTTTAATCTCCTTTCATTCTCTTATTACTTTAGCTAATACTTTGAGAACTATGTTGAATAGATAAGGGGAGAGGGGACAGCCTTGTCTAGTTCCTGATTTTAGTGGGATTGTTTGAGTTTTTCTCCATTTCCCTGAACATGCCTGATCTCATCTGTTCTTACCTCTAATGTTCCCACAAAATGTCCATACCACATTATCGCGGTAAAAACTCGCCCTGAGATATGTTTTAAACAGGGTTTATTTGGTGAAAATAGCTTATAAAACAGAGCCGGTTTTAGGAGAAGATGACAGGATGAGGTTGCAGTGCGCCGGAGCCTTTTTAAGGAAGATTCTTCATCTCCACGCCATACGTCCGAACTCCCGGGCAGCTGGAGCGAACTGCGCACTCGGTCGGGAACTCTTGTGAGAGAATGACGACTTCCTGTCCTGGTCCCCTACCTTGAAGGTCTACTTCCGGAATCCTTTTCAGTTAACCACGCCCCACTTGTCTCAGGATGAGGTTGCAGCGCGCCGGAGCCTTTTTAAGGAAGATTCTTCATCTCCACGCCATACGTCCGAACTCCCGGGCAGCTGGAGCGAACTGCGCACTCAGTCGGGGAACTCTCGCGAGAGAATGACGACTTCCTGTCCTGGTCCCCTCCCTCGAAGGTCTACTTCCAGAATCCTTTTCAGTTAACCACGCCCCACTTGTCTCTAGTCCTATGACGGGATCGTTCACATATATAGTTTCTGATTTCCCGCTACACCACACAGCTATCATCCACATTCAGAGAGCCTAGTTTAGCCCTATGAAGGTTTCCCAGCTGTTAGGTCAGAATCAGTGAGCACCCAGTAAGTCAGGCCAGCTGTCTCTGTGGGTTTCCTCATCATGATCTTAACCACTTTGCTCATATAATCTCTCCTCCCTCTCTTCCCGTGGACTGGGAGCTAGACCCAGTGCTTAGCTGTGCACCTCTGCATCTGCATATTGTTCTAACATAAATCTGAGTATGTAGATTATATAAATGTAACATAAGTTTGAAATAGGTTTTGTTAATTTAGAAATCATTTCGTGGGATGAGAAATAATATAATACCTTTCAGAAAGTAGTTTGCTCCAGACAGATCTGGTAAGAGCTAGGCTTTATATGCATATTCTAGGCAGACTACCAGGAAGCTGAGATATGAGCCCAGCCTATGATACATTTATAATATGCTAATGAGCAAAAGCCACAGTGGGACTGATGTGCTAGTAAACCATCCCCAAGCTGCGAGTTCAGATAATGCAAAAGTACTACCAATTTAAAGGCTAAAACAAAAAAAGAAAAAGAAAAAAATGATTGAAATGGTTATGTGATCACACTGTTGTGCTACTTAGAAACAAACTATTTAGCCTATGTATTGATATTCATCTGCAAGAGGAACTGAACTCCATACATGGCCCTGGCCTCAAGGGTTCATTTGTTTCAGCACTGATTCTAGGCTTGCAAAGGCTTATCTTTTAGCCATAGCCAAGACTCACAAGGTTCTCTTAATCTTTCATCATTGCCAGCTCTCCAGGTTCACCTAGATGAAGAACTTTATAGCAGACATAGGTCAAGAAATTAAATGCCCCAAGTATCCTCACTGGAGAAGATTCCCCAGTGGAACCCTACAGCAGCATTTTGGCATAACTTTTTCTTGTTTAGTGAGATGTCCATTTAACTTCTATACTAGCATGCTGTTATTAGAAATGGTTGTATATATAAATGAAATATATGATATATGCAAAAGGCAAATCTTGTATGGATATCCTAAATGCCTAGTACTTACAGCTCTTAGGCTTGATAACTCTACAATAGGGGTAGAGCTCTTTTGATGACTGAGCCTTATCATTGTTGCCAAAGTACACCATGATTTTTCCTTACAGGTGGCATGTTTCTTTGTGTGTCAATTATTCAAAATATCAATAGTGCATCCACTGCAGTGAGATGTTCATAAAATCTGGTCACAGTTTTAGAATGTGGAGGATTTGCTTTCTGTCTTATTTACGAATAAATATTATACTGAGGCCATATCTCTGCTGTGTAATTTTTATTTGCTTGGTCATGAAAATTGAAATTTGCTTCAGTAAGAAAAATAAAGTACTGAAAGTCCCTAAGTCAGGAGAAATAATAAGAAAGGATATATGGACATCCTCATGTCTGTCACAAGACATTTGAGCTAGATGTGACTCAAGAATATTGAACTATTTTGGCTCTGTGATATTGCTCATGGTAACTAGCTATTTCCTGCTGATTATATCTATCTCTTAGGGCTAAGAGAGTACTTGACACAAGGTCAGAAAAATAGAAGTTCAACTGTAGATCTTTTTAAGGTAGGGTTCACAGTAACTGCCTAATAAAAGATCACTCAGGTATCTCCATGTATTCTGACCCTTTTGTTCCCACAGTTAATATTTCCTGACAAAGGAGAGTATTGGTGGTATGTCTTACAGTTTGAAGAATGGGTCTATGTATTTGGAAGGAAACACAATAAAGAGTAGATACCTATAGAGCTTTGCCACGTAGATGGTGAGTGAGCTTTACTGTGAAAAACTAGCAGTGAAGTAGAAAGGAGAACTTACTCTAATTTTTTCCTGCTCAGTGACCCCAATTCTTCATTAATGAATGTCTTTAAAGCATAAGTGTGTTAATTAAATTTCGCTGGTGTACTTGATGTTACAGAGTTGTGAAAAACTAATTCTAGACTGAAAAAGATAAACATAGTTGCCAGTCCCCTTGCATTCCTTTGAATACTCTTGTCTGGTTTGTCAATGGTATTAACGTTTGGAAAAAAAAAAAGAAAAGAAACTACTGATGGTAGTTCAGAAAAAGAGAGAAGAGCATTAGTCATCTTTCTACCTAGTATTTTCAGTTTCTATATGCCATATAAAAATGCAGGTTGAAGGATTTTTTAAAAAATTAAAGAATTTAGAAGAAGTTGTAATGCAGTCAATCACCCACTCAAGGCATGAGTGGGCACTCCTTAAGAGACAGTGAATATTTCTGAGGGTTTTTTTTTTTTTTTGGCTTTTCCCTAATTCTCAGGAAAGAAGCAGCAGTAACATAAATTTTTATTTTGAATAGTGTTTGTTGACAAGGAATACTTTTGTTACTAATATGTTAAAGAGAAGACTAGTTGACCAGGTGTCATTTTTAGTTTAAGCTAAGCTCAATTGGTCCCAGTTGTGGAGAGCACTTGGTATTTATGGTGCAAGTTTGCACATTTACCTTTTTTTATTTGCTGTTTTTTGTTCTTCTAATTTTTATCATTTCTTGGATCCTATTACAAAACTTGTGTGGGATGCCTTTCTGTACTCTGTGAATTATCATTGGGTAATAAAGAAATTGTTTCGGTCTATGGCAAGTCAGCTCATAGTGGGGGGTGGGTCTGAACATAAATAAAGTAGAAGGAGGGTGGAGCCACTTGGAAACACTCTGAGCTGCCACCCAAAAGAGCACAATATAATGGAACACAGATAAAGCCACTAGCCACATTTAAAAACATAGATAAATAGAAATGGGTTGAGTTAAGCTGTAATAGCTAGTTGATAATGAGCCTAAGACATAAGTTAAATGGTTTGTAATTAATATAAGCCTTTGTGTAATTATTTATAAGAAGCTGCAAAACCATGGATGGGAAGATTCCTCAGGACCACAGGTCCAGATGGGTCAAAAACTTTTGACAAAAAAAAGAGCATTTCAGTGTGGGGCATGTAAACATACATAAAGCCAAGAGCAAGCTTAAAAATGGTCCTAGAGCACAGACAGATATGGAGCTTAAATCAGCTTCTGAGTTCTGTTTCTCTTGTGGGCCATAGTATAGAGATAATGTGCTGTGGCATGCAGACTTGAGCTAAAAAATTTCAGACTTGCTACTTGCAGCTAAAGCTGCAACAAGGCTAGTTCCTTATATTTTTGGTTGTGAGCCTAGCTCCAGCCCACAAGGTTAATTCCTGAAGTCTAACAGAAGCCTCAATGTCAGCACGAGTTGCATACGATGGATTTAAGTTTTCTGTTCAAACAGACAAAAAGGGAACAAAGTTCAAAATAGTTTCTTAGTAGCAGCATTTTCTTAGTTCTGCTCTGTTTGCTGGCTGCAAGCAAAGTCACTACTTTTCAAAAAGAGGAGGTAAAGAGATGGGGAGAAAAGAGAGTGACTGGGAGAAGCCGGAGGAGGAAGGAAGTTTGAACAAGGGGATACATGGATAAAAAATGAGACTTTATTCATAACAAAAAGGGAAAAATTAAAGTGGAAAAGAAGCTTTCTGATTCAATCTTTAGCAGCAAATTACATACAAGGCTCTTTGAAGAGGTCCTGCTGCCAGACATTTAAATGAGGTGTATGAGCACCAGGCAGTGGTGCCTTACTTGGTGGCCATGTAAACTCTAAAATTCCACAGAGTTTGACTGATAAATATAGTTTCTGCTAGTACCTCTGCCAAACTGCCATTGCTGGGCATTTAATCCTAGACATACCTTAGCCGATTATAGGTATGGTCATAAACAGAAAAAGATAAGAGATATAAAGACAGAATTTTAGACTGGGAGGGGTTAGGAGGGGGAAGGGAGTTTGAATCAGTGGATACATGGATAAAAAATGGAACTTTATTCAAAAACTAAAAAAAAATTTAAATGGCTTACACTGTCTTTAAAAATACATGTAGGCTTGGGAGAGAAATGACAAAAGGAGAAAAGACAAAGTCATTAAAAAGGTAAATGTGTGTGTGTGTGTGTGTGTGTGTGTGTGTGTGTGTATCAAGTAAAGATGTCAAATACATGAGGAGTCTGGATCCTGTATATTATGTTGTCTTTGTTGTTTGACTGAAGAGGAAGAAACAGGAACTTCAGATAGACATTTGATTATAAATACTACTGGACTGATCCAACCTATATATTTTGTAAATGACTTGACTTTAAAATAAAAATCAAAACATATGCTACTTTGGAGAAGAGATTTTTCTTTCTATTTTCACAGAAAATGAAAGGTTGTGGATTTATGTTGGGTTAAAAAAATAAGATATGATCAAGAAAGACCTGCTGAGACATCTTTTATGGGAAGAGATGCCCATATCAGCTTCAAGGCTACTAAATGAGATGATCCAGCCTCAGTACTCCCATAAGATTTCCAGAACCCTAAACCAGCAGGAAGTAGTTTATGGAAAGCTATACCTAAATTTCCAAATTTTTATTTTTATTATAAATGTTTATTATTGTCATAGTCAATCTCTTTCTAGGGAAAAAGGGGAATATGATATAAAAATGATAAAAAGATAGATTATTGAATCTACTTTGATGCAAAAAACAACTGCTAATCTCAAGATACTTTACATTGATATTGGTTTTGGTTTATTAATATAAATTTAAGGTCAATTTGTTACACTCTCTATATATATTTCTACTCCTATTTAAGGTATTATGTTTATGAAACTCATTTAAATTGTAATTCATAATTAAAATGCATATTAATAATTATTTATGATAATCAATCTTGCCATGTTAAGATTTTTTTGGTATACAAATATATATATTGATTAGAAAGGTAATCAAACACTTCACAGACTCACAGAATATGGCATTTAAATTGTTTAAAGAACTTAAACTTTTCTAAACAGTGAGACATATCTGCTCCTTTCAGCATAATTCTAATTCAAGAGGAAGATGGGAACCTAAGAATGTCCATGTGAAGCTTACTTTCTTTGTGTCAAAGATAATATAAGCCTTTGTGTAATTATTTATAAGAAGCTGCAAAACCATGGATGGGAAGACACAATGAGGTGTTTTATTATTTATTTTTACATGTGTGGCATTATATTTTAATGAGATATTATGAGTTGATAATTTTCATCTCAAAGTGAATATTTCAATGTTTTGCCACATTTGCAGAATTACTGCTCCACTGATATATCTGGTTGTACAGAAATTTCATTAATCATAAAAACACTCTATGTCTTTTCTGCACTATTTTCCTTCATTCATTTCTGTAATTTGTGTCTTGCCTTATGAATATATATATTTAAAAACATGCTTATAGAAGATTAGTTCTGAATGGTTATTATGATCAGTGGAAAACAAAATGAGCATATTTATAATGAGAGATGCAAGTCCATATGTAGTGCTTTGGGATTAATCCAGGAGGCAGTCATGCCATTTGTGAGAACCTTACAGTCACTTTGATCAGAGTAGGGAATATGTGAAGGGGTATCTAACAATTAAAGCCTTTTGAAAAGCTATATGAAAACTAAATACTGTAGATGTGTTTGAAAATAAATACATTTATAAAAAATTAAATGGAGTAAATATACAAAGAATGATACAATGCCACAAATAGACACCATAGGTATGCAAATAAATCTCTAGTGCCAAGAATAAATTGCATCTTTTTCAATATTTGTCAAGGTATGGCTCCATTACTGAAGACCCCACATCTTATTGTATAGTATAAGGAAAAATGCGCTTTTTCATTGAAAGTTTCCTCACTACTGGGTAGTGTTCATCATACTTGAAGGTGCTATGCATGCTGCCTGAGGAGAAAGCCAGTATTAGGATTACTCTGATATAAAATCTGAGATACAGAAGAATTATATTCCTATAAAATATGCCTATTGAAGAAATAGTCTCAAAACCATTAGGGTGGTAACCAACTACATTTTATTGGATGAAAGGATCACTCTGTGAATTGGGTTCTATATCTAATATCATTATTGATAAAAGTTGAGGTTGACACAAGATAGATCACAGGCCCAGGGGAAAACCTACTGCTATTATTCTGCTAAAAGAGAATAGCAATAGAAGACTCTGAAGGGCATATTGTTACACTCATAGAATAGTACATTGATTAATCTTTGTTAGAGAAGCTTCTTGCTGTAGATGGCAATTAGCAGAGAAATGTACATTTGGACAATATAAAGAAACTGAAACAGTTTAGAATGAATGGTCTTCAATGGGATGCATTTATCACATGTGCCCCTTCTACTCTCAGGGACTTAAGTGGAACAAAGGTTGTGGAGACTGTCAGAGCTGGAGTTGATAAGTAATTTTAAGAAAAGAGTATTTTCTCAGATGCAACTGGCCTGAAACACACATGAACTCCAAGACTGTGATTGTATGCTCAATTCTAACATAATTGAAGCCAGAAAAATTCCAACATAAAAGAGAAGAAATTGGTACAACATTTTACCAATAGTGAAGAAGCCATTTTTAAACAATAGGTGTCTGGAGCAAGACAATCAGATTTCTCCAAAGATGTGAACTTGCTATTTCACACACAGTCAAAGCAGATCTCATCCTCAGGAATAGCTGAGAATAAAATTGAATATCATAATTTGTTGTGGCTGTTTTCTTTTTCTTTTTAAAGAGATAAACAGAACATAAATTTGGGTAAAGGGCATCTTGGAGAAGATGGAGGTGAAAAAGAAAATGACAAAATTATAGAATCAAACACAATGGACAAAAACATCAATGAAATGATTTTTAATGATATGTTGTTATACTGATAGACTAGAGCTTAACATAATCATCCAGAAACTGATAGGAGCAGATGCAGAGACCTACAGCCAAACATTACGTAGAACTAGGAGAATCCCATGGAAGAGGAGGAGGAAGGATTGTAGGGGTCAGAGGGATCAAGAGCATCAAGAGAACATTACCCACAGAATCAGCTACTCAAGGCTGGCTCATAGGGGTTCACAGAGACACATCCAGGGAGTTATAGAGGTCTAACCTAGTTCCTATGCACACATGTCATGATTGTACAGCTGGATGTTCATGTGGGATTGCTAACAATGGAAGCAGGGACTGTCTCTTCTTCTTTTGCCTGTACTTGACATTTTTTCTTTCTACTGGATCGCCTTATCCAGCATTGATATGAGGTGGGATATCTAGTCTTAATGTACTGTATTATGCTGTGTTCATTTGATATCCCTGGGAGGCCTGACCTTTTATGAAAGAAAATGGGGAAGGAGGGACCTGAGAAAGAAGAAAGTTGGGGAAGTGACTGGGAGGAAAAGAGGAAAGGGAAGCAGTGGTCAGCATGTAATGTACGAGAGAAGAATAACATTAAATAAACACATAAGAATGAATTAAAAATAAATAGAAAAGCTAAATAGAGCGTAAAGGATTGTAAGGAATGAATAAGAGCTGATGCCTCTACTTGGTGTTTTTTAAATTCTCTAAAATAGTCACATGTGATCCTCAAAAATAATCTTCACTATTTCTGCTACATTTAGCAACTTCTTGATTAATCTTGGATTTTATGCACATTAAGAAGAATAAGGTATAGAGTCCATATATATTATATATTTCTTTCCTAATCTAAAGAAAATGTAATAATCAATGAATAAACCAAATAATGTATATCTCTGTGACATATGATATAATACAACCTGAGAAAATGAGAAAAGTAAGACAATCATTATTTCCAGATATTTTTACCTCTTAATTATTCCATATTTTAATACTGGTAAAACAGACACTATCTTCCATCAGGACTCTTATAAAGAAAAAGATTCAATCAAAAACAATAGCCAAGTAGCTACATAGACAAAAAGAAAGGGTGTATGATAAGGTAGGGAAAGGGACGATACAGGATTATTATTTAGTGTTCAGAGCTATCTTTATGATAATTCCTAAATTTCCAAGTGCTGGTTACAGAGCAATGTGGGTGTCTCTAATGTCACCATGATTTGTCCTGAAAATGGTAACTGTAGGAACTCCCATTTGATGCCAGTGTTGTCATAAGAAAACATGACAGGTAAAATGGTCTCAAGATGGTGACTCTGTTTAGATCCCTAAGGGAAAGACAGTTTCAAGGGACCCTGCCCAGGTCATTTACTTTTCCTCTTAGGAAGTCACTGTCTCCTAAAGAATCTAGTAAGATCCGGCTGTGTTCTCCCCTGACAGAGAAATCAGGGTATCCCAGAGTCTGTGTTCTCACAATATCCAACCAACCTGTGGTTAGATCAACCATCACTGTGGACTGTATGCAAAACAGAATGTACCTACTAACCCTAAGCCAAGAATGGTAATCAAACCTCCCATTCTAAAATCTTAGGGTAAAATACAACACAGCTTTCCCTGGAAACATAATCAACCTGAAAAATGCCAGGTATAATGTGATACAAACCCTAGAGTATGGCTGGCTAGCATTCTCTGACAAGGTCAACAAAATCTGCTTTCCAAAGTTCACAGAGGAAGCCCAAACCCATCCCAGAGGGAGAGCCGAGATTATATCTCAGAAAGAGCCTGAAGCAAAAATGCCTGGAGGTTTAATATGGTTCTCAACACAGCCAATCAAGAAGAGGATACGATCGATGGGCGGGGCGAACTGTCTAGATAATTGGGATTTAAAGCCTGAGAGAGGTATTACTGAACTAGGTCCTGAGACTTCAGCTGCATTTGAAGACTTGGGTCTGTGGAGCGAACTGAAACAGGAACAGTACCCAGAGGTGAGGCCCTGTCTCTGCCAAGGCAGAATCTGAAGTTGTTCTGGAGGGGTCTTGAGGAACTCCATGAAGAAGCAGGCAGATCTTCAATGAGAAAAACATAAGCCTCAGCAGCCTCAGCATCCATGCTGCGAGTAGGTAGAGGGGAGAGGAAAATGCAAGGAAGAATCCAATAACCTTGTCCTCTGTTTCCAGGTTTATAGAGTATCCTATAAGCACACACAAATCTGGGTGTCTCAAAAGAGAGTGACAGCAGGTGTATGCACACCAGTAACCATCAATTGTTACCTCCTGGAAAATAGAGATTGTCTCTTGCACATAACTCCTGAGTATATCTGGTTTCAGTTGACAAGTGCAGATATAATAGTAGTAATTTGCAGATGGCATGTTCAGGTCTTATGAGGAGTGTTGCTTTAGAGACCTAGAAAGTCCTGAACGTAAATTGCTATAAGTGGTTTTCTATTGTACTTCACATCCACCTTTGGATCTAGTTTCCTATGCCCTCTCTTTGTTTTGTTTTTTTTTCCCAAGACAGGGTTTGTTTGTGTGGCACTGGCTGTCCTGAAACTAGCGTTGTAGACCAGGCTGGCCTTGAATTTACAGATAACAGCCTGCTCCTGCCTCTGGAGTACTGGGATTAAAGGCATTCACCACACTGACTGATTCCTGTGACTTTCCATAAGACACCATTTTTGTTGAGGCTATGAGTGAGGAGAATGGTTGCATGGTCCCAAGTGTAGGAAAGAAGGAACAGGATTTGTGATTTTTTTCCTACATTCTTTATAAAAGACATTTCCCAAAGGTTTTATTCAAAGAAGGATGTATAAAACAAACCTTGTTTTATATGAGAAAGGAATATGATGACATCTGAATTTGGGATAATCTTGAAATTAGAATCTAATGCCAATCTAATAGGAGTTTTGTTTGCTAGAAATTGTGTCATCTAGGGTATGACTACATTTAATCATACCCTAAATCCATGTTTATTTCTAGCTTCTGTTCTTCACTGTGTATGGAGATCTTTCTGAAATAAGATGTAACTGAAGTTTTCATTGTTAGAATTCTGGACATGTGCTCTTCATTTTTCATTGGATCTAATAAACCTCAGTGACTAATTTAGTTGAGATATATCCTCAGTCTTTTCCATAATCTTTGGAAAAGTATTTGGAAGAATAGTTCAAACAGTTTTTTATCAATTGTAGATAGCTTAATTTCTCAGTAACAAGTAAAAATGTTTGTGTAGTCACATCTTAATATCTCTTTCCTCTTTAGGTGCTTGGAAAATGACTTCTGTTATCTTCCTGGCCATCCTTTGCTTGGGAATGTCCTCAGCTGCTCTAGCACTTGATCCTAGCTTGGATGCTGAATGGGAAACATGGAAAATTAAATATGAAAAATCATATAACTTGGTAACCTGAAAACCATCCAGAAGAACTCCAAAGTGCATTGCAATTGCTGTTACAACTGCTTAGGCACATTAGAGGTCACATACCCCCATGCACACCACCACCACCACTGAGATGATCATTGTATGCATAGGGCAACCAAATTCCCTTTTCCTCTGTATATGAAGAATGTGTTGCTCTAAGTGTCCTAATATAGCTTTCCTAGGCCTCTAATCATCTGCAGTGGCAAGTTCACAAGGTCAGTTTGTGTAGGCATTTGCTAAAAAAGAAATGTTATCCATTATGTCGTTATCCAGGAAGAAGAAGCAATGAGGAGAACAGTATGGGAAAAGAACTTGAAAATTGTAAAAGATCACAATGGGAAGGACGGCCTTGGGAAGAATGGCTTTACCATGGAAATAAACATGTTTGGCGACATGGTAAGTGTAACAAGGATTGCCTCACAGTGTTCTCTTGAAACTTACATAGCGTCTTTTCTTTTATAATCATTTAAATACTTTTCCTTGAAGACTGATGAAGAATTCAAGAAAAGGATGATTGACTTCCCAGTCCGAACTCACCTGGAGAGGAAAAGCATCTGGAAACGTGATGTTGATGATGTTGTTTTCCCCAAATTTGTGGATTGGAGAAAGAAAGGCTATGTAACTCCTGTGAGAGACCAGGTCAGACCACGTCATGTCCACATCTTTTTAAAACATGTTAAGTAGAAAAAGGACTTTGTGTTTCTGTGTGTGTATTGAGTGTGAAGATATGCATAGTACATTTTAAAAATAATACTTCTTTCTTAGAGTGCTTCATACATTTTTACAATGTATGTTAATCCTAAAACCCTTTACACAGTTCTCTTTTAAACTCTATCCATGTTTCTAGAGAATTCATGTCCTTCTATTGTCACTAAATAACCCATAAAACCAATTAATTCTGTCCAAATGTTCATGCATGTAGCCATGACTGGGCATGAGCAAACTGCCAGCAGTATGTCCTTTAGGAGATCAGTTATGCCGTCCACATCATCTGAAAACTGCCAGTAAATAATATTCTTAAGAAAGGGAAAACTGTCTGAGTTGTTGCTTGGGTGAGTATTTGTTTGTGGATGACAATCTTTTCTTGCTCAGGGAAGCTGTGAATCTTGTTGGGCGTTTTCTGCAATTGGTGCCTTAGAAGCACAGATAATATGGAAAATAGGAAAGCTCACCCCTTTGAGTGTGCAGAACCTAGTGGACTGTTCTAAACCTCAAGGCAATAATGGCTGTATTGCGGGTGATACATACAATGCCTTCCAGTATATTTTGCACAATGGAGGTCTTGAGGCTGAGTCAACCTATCCATATGAAGGAAAAGTAAGTGGACATCCTATGCTGTTATTTTAACTCATCTTGTAGTGTGGGACAATTCTAGAGAAAATCCATTCTCTTCAGAGCTGAAATTATTTAGCAGAATCTCTCTGTACACCATCAATTCTGTCAGGAGAGTATCTACATTTGCATAGTTTTCTCATGGAGTGATTTCAGTGTATCTCTACTTGCTTCTGTGCATAGGAGGAATATTCAAACTATTGTACACATAATTTTTTCTACCATTAAACATTCTTATGGATAGCAATTTTCAATTCTAAATCACACAGCAGCATTTTACTTCCTAAGATGATTTACAACAGCCCAGACTTGATATTTCTTTACCCTTTACAGGAAGGACCATGTAGGTATAATCCAAAGAATTCTGTTGCTGACATCACAGGATTTGTATCCCTCCCAGAAAGTGAGAATATTCTAAAGGTTGCTGTAGCAACTATTGGGCCCATCTCTGTTGGAATTGATGCTTCCCATGATTCATTCAAGTTCTATCAAGGAGGTACACATATTCTCTTCTAGATAAAAAAAATCTTATACATTTCTATGCCACAACATATTCATATGCTGATATTTATGTACAAAATGTGATGTGAATATATGTTTTGAGAGGATTTTATTTTTCTCCACATAACCAACATAAGTTTAGTTTTTCAGCTCATGTCACCCCCACTTGCAAGTTAATATTTCATAATTAATAAAATTTACTAGTTAGCTAATTTTTCAACTTTTCTCCTTTTCATAGATGTTTTAGTTACTTATAAAAGCTAATTATCTGAAATTAAAATAAAGACGATCCCCATGAATTAAGTAATTTATCTTTTATGAGTTTAATGGGACATGAGAAATTTCATTTTAGAAATTAAAAAAATACAAGATTCCAAGAAGTCATTTCATATGCAAGTAGATAAGTGTTTATTAACAAACCTAAGCTGATCAGTACTGCTTCCCTTTTCAGTAAAACTCTGTATGTATTAGATTTCTTGATAAAAATTTATCTAGCTCTATATTTTTATTGTAGTTTACACCAATTTAAGGCTCTTTAAAAATACCTCCTGTTGTTAGTGGCAGTGGTCACTGTCAGGTATCCTGTAAATTTCACATCAGCTTTCATTTTATTATTCAGGTATTTATTATGAACCAAACTGCAGGAGTAATTCTACAACTCATGGAGTTCTGGTGGTTGGTTATGGATATACGGGAAATGAAAAGAATCGTAAACACTACTGGATAATAAAGAACAGGTATGAATCTGCCAAGAAAATGCATTTGAAATTCTAGGACATTGAGAGATGGTTCAGTAATTAATAGTACTGGCTGGATTTCCAAGGAATTCATAAAGAAATTGCATGTTAAAGTCAGTAGTTGGATACACAGTCTAAAACTTTGTTCTGTTTAAGTTGAACAATGTCTGTTCTTGTTTTCTCGTGTACATACATGAGATGTGTGTATGAATGACTGTTTGCATGTCTATAGATACATATCTATGCAGTGAACATGTGTAAGGGGCTGAGGTTAACATCAAGGATTTTTCTCAATTTACCAATCTATATTGCATCAGTATTTCTCACTGATCTAGGAGTTCCCTGTCTAGTCTGGCTAGCCACCTTAGTTCAAGTATGTTCTGCCATCATGTCCTGAGAATTTGAGTTATAGGCACAATAAAATATCAATCTCAATTTAACGTGGCTCTTGACATTTACCTCCAATCCCTAGCCTCTGTCTGACTTTGCTACAGCTTGAACAACATACTCAAAATATATGATCATAATATTCCCATTTTGTCACTGGTTTCTTGTGGGTCAATGTGTGCACCATTGTTTTTCTAAAACCTGACACATTTCTTAATTTTGAACCATATATGAGTAGACAACCATTCTGCTCATTTTCTACTGTGCTTTTTACAGTTCCGTTTGAGATATCTTTTGGTGTTCTTTTCTGATTCTCTGTTAGGTTGGTCTTTTGTTTATATTATATGTGTGTGTATAAAATATAAGTGAGTATATATGTATATATACATACATATCATTTATTATATAATAAATCCAATATGCAATGACCATTATACTAAATGAAAAACATAATTCTTTTTCAGCTGGGGTAAAAATTGGGGCAGAAATGGCTACATGAGAATGGCCAAAGACCGGAACAACAACTGTGGAATTGCTTCATATGCCCATTACCCTACTGTGTGAACAGCTTGGTGGGCACAAGGAATCATTTGGTGAGAAACAACATTTCCAGAAGGCTTCTATTTACTTTTTGGTGACCACCATTTGATGGGGATATTTAAGAGTTGTGTCCCTGAAAAGCTACATTGCCATGTGAATTTTGGAAACTTTCAACTACTTGACATTAATAATTCAACTATTTGACTGTTGCTCTAACAAAGAATGTCAAAAATTATGGTGAATAAAGTGAAGCGTTCTCAAAAATGATGATGAAAAAGCTTCATTTGCAGAAAATAAAACTTTATATTTATATTTCCAGAAGAAGTAGGGTATGTGCTTTCAACCTAGAAGCACAGAGAAGAACTTTCTGAGTAGGACTGTGTAGCCCAGGAGCTAACACCAACTACTTACAAAAATAACTTTATTAGAGTACAGTTTTTGTGCTGCAAAGGAAAGTGTCACTTGAGTGAAGAATTAGCCCACACAGTGGGAAATAAACCTCAATGTCTGTACATCCAGCATAGGATTAGTGTTTCAAATATGCACAGAACTTAAAATTAGTGAACAAGAAAACAAACTAATTAGAAGTATGGGCTTTCAAACTAGACAGAAATTTCCCAAAAGAAGAAATACAATGACTGGTAGATATTTTAGAAAGTTTTCAAAAATCCTTAGCTACCACCAATAAAATGCAGATTAAAAATTTGTAGAGTCCATCTCATGTAAATTGGGATGGCTTTGATCCACTTGGATTTGAGTTTTGTGCAGGGTGACAGGCTCGGATCTAATTGCATTTTTCTACACACTTCCTTCCAGTTATGCCAACACCATTTGTTAAATAAGCTATCTTTTTTCCATTGAATGTTTGGGCCTTTTTGTCAAAAATCAGGTGTTCATAGGTTTTTGGGTTAATGTCTGGATCCTCAATTCTATTCCATTGGTCCACAAGTCTGTTTTTATGTCAGTACCAGACTGTTTTTATTACTGTAGCTCTATAGTATAGCTTGAAGTCAGGGATGGTGATACCTCCTGAGGTTCTTTTGTTGAGTAAAATTGTTTTGGCAATCCTGGCTTTCCTGTTATTCCAAATGAAATTGAGTATTGTTCTTTCAAGGTCTAAAAAATATTGTGTCGGGATTTTGATGGGCAGTGCATTGAATC